>JAWNOP010000054.1:0-118856 GCA_035045925.1 Drosophila atripex
TGCTCGTAAAAGTCACCCTCACAACGTTATGACATCGAACTCATAAATTCTTCATTAACACTTATTTATCAGAAAGTTATATATCCCGAAAATATATTCTGTTAGTTCTTTCTTTGCATTCTACAAAATATTCTTTACAGAAACTTGGTTAATGCCGAAGATCTTTTGTGTTGTAGAACTTCTTTGCATTAAAGTCATCTTGTCAGGCGAATCGTTATACGTTACTTGTACTTTATACGTTACCACCTTCGTCCGAACCGTACATACCGCACTTTGTCCACATACTGGCAACACTTTCATGCTTTTCAATCCGTTTTTAATCTTTTGTCTAATAGTCACTAACTGTTAGGTCTGGGTGCCTTTAATATCCCAGAAATCATGGGGTCTGTGTTAATAATTCACCGTCTTTATTACGTACCACGCACCACGACTTCCCTGCCGTCATGTTTCTAGGTAAAATCAAAATGTTAGAAATTCCATAGGTCGGCTACTGGACTTATGTTTCGTTTAAGATCAAGATAGAATAACTCTTTTTGAACTTTTTCCTTTTTTAGTTCTGAGGATATACAATATCAAACTTTTGAGAGTATAATCGGAACCAATACATTGATCGAACACACAGTCTCCACATAAAACTCATAAAGCTTGTTTTTTGCGTAGGGCTGACTTTTTGAAACTAAATAAGTTAATTTTGGAATGTGATTGGCCCGATCTAGTGTCGAGAAAAGATAACAGCTTGCATTTGGATTAATTACATTCATTTTATAGCACTTTTCATATATTTTTCAACTCTTGGGACCCGTGGAAATATCCGTTCGTTTCAATAAATCCTTCTTAGTATACTAGCACCGTATTAAATTTAAAGAACATCATGAATAGAATCTTAAACATAAAATAACTGAATGTTCAATTGGCCGTTCAATATACTTAGCTCAGTAGCTCAGTGTAAGTTCACCGTGCATAACGAGGAACGTTTGGGAACTCATACGCGAACATTGTCATTTTATCGATCTAGCCTTCACCAGGCTATGTACTTTCTCTATGGATGTGCCTTATAAAAATTAACACAGGGTAATGATCTGGGTCTCATTAGATTTGATGCTTAAATTTTTCAAGCATACATCCACCATGTTCCATCCGATCTTGTCCCCAATATGGGATTCATCCAAACCGCGTTGGATTTGTACAAAAGAAAATTTATTATTATTAGCTCTTAGGAGACACAAGTGGGACAATTAAAATCCATTAGATAAATAGATTTTTAGTGGCTAAAGCATTAATGTTTTCAATGCTAAATTTGGCTTAAAGCCATAAATAAGATGTGTCGAAAAAAAAACAATTTGTTTAGATACGGATAGATACAAAAGATACGGTTTTTAGAGGCATTTCATCGTCTGTAAGTAGTCGTAATGCGCTTTTCAATAAGGATACTCTTTAGATACTTAAACTAATGACACGGTTTGCTGAGTCTCTTTTATGTAATTTTGCAGCCATTTGTTGTTTTACAGATGGTGTGTTTTTTATCTCGCAATTTCGTTGTGTTCGTTGTGCAACAAATAAATATGTACGGTCTATACACTGCTTGGTTAAGTTTTGGCACGATATTTTTTTTTACTCGCTTATATAAATTGGAGGTGGGATCACAGTCTTGGGGATAGTTTAGGGAGGTTCATTACCATCAACCTCAAGAATCGCGAATCTATTGTCTTATAGGTGCTTCACATTTTTTTGTGCAGATTATATTCTGATTATATATTTCTAAAGTTCACTCACTGTCCTTATGTATATTAACATTTTTCGGAGCACTACCCAGTTACTGTTCGGCGCTAGCGCTGGTTTGCTGCTGCCTAGCTAGCACAATTCGCTGCTTGAGCTAACGCACCTCGAGTTCAGAGAGGAAATTTTTTCGCTCAACCAAGGTTTTGTTTTGATTTATGACAAATTCAAAGTATATGTCGGCGCGCACTAGGAGTGTTTGGATGTGGGTATGTGTATGGGTACACCGTCTCAGGAATTTCACCAGAAGACTAATTTCATCTTTATGGTAATATTCCATCAGCCTCTATGTGTGCTGTGATTGGTTGTCAGCATATTCTCGCTTTAAGAAGTGCCGTTTTAGCAGGGCGACAGCATAGTGTCGCTGTCGCCGAGTGTGGTTCAGTGGTAGGTAGACCTAGTCGGATTGGGTATTTTAATAGTCCTCACTTTCCAAACGAACACTTTTCCATAATATGTGTGCAATAATATGTCATCTGTTTAGTTGTATTTGTTTAGAAAAATATTTGAACATAATGTGCCATTTTATGACAACATCTTTTGCAAAGTGATATCTTTGTGACTTCGTTAGTGGATTTTATGATAATGTTAACTGATAATTGTGGATAATATTTTTGTTAACTCATGCGCTCATATGCACTTATGCATTTTGAATGAGCTTGCCGTTAAGTAGGGACTGTACTTAACGTAGTCACGTAACGTAGTCATCTCGTCAGATGTCGTCAATAATCGCGACGATACTTCCTTAGGTACTGAAATTAAATATTATTTTAACGTTTTAACTTTGAAATTTGGAAAATTTTCCTACAATACATAAACATATTTAAATCGAAATAATGCATTCGACAGGATCATGATAAATAATGGAAAAAATTGTTGTTAATAATTCAGTAATAATAATATGGGAGTAATAGTAATAATACTTAATATTTATAATTCAAAAAATATTCAACAATTTTTAATAGTTTTAATAAACAAATGAAATATTTTATTTGAATCGATTAGGACCCGTTAAGGATTAGCTCAAATTAATAAGATAATATTCAATCACAATTATAACAATACTAAATTTATTTAGACTTTGAATTTTTCTTGGTCGCAATTAAATATAATGTTCCGGGGCTGAAATTGTTCAGGCAAGTATCAAGGAAACTTTTATTATTGGCTTATTCAGTAATGCTAACAATGTCGACAAACCTGCTCACTCGGAGAAACTGCTTTGGGAATCAGAAAGAAATAAAGCTCATTGTTTTCATACCACTTGTTTTCAACTCCTATATTGAACCTTTAAAATATTTAAAAACAAGAAAGGAAATCTATCTTCGGGCGGAGCCGAAATTTATATACCCTTGCAGTTAAGTAGCAACATATAATATGAGATATATATCGGATCGTATATAGTCGGCCGATTCTTATAAAATTTGGCATATCAAATTATTTTGCCCAAAGTGGAATCCATAGAAAGTCCTATCTTTCTAAATTAAAAAAAATCATAGTTCGATCAGTTAAATGGGAGCTATAGGATATAGTCGACCGATCCCAGCCATTCCGACTTATATACTGCCTGCAATGAAAAGAAAGGCGTATGCAAAGTTTGATGTCGATTGCTTTATTACTGAGAGACTAGACGAACAGATGGACAGACGGCCGGACGGACAGACGAACATACTTGTCTCAACGCAGGTGATCCCGGGTCAAGCAGCTGCCGGAAAGAAGTTTGGCCGGCAATAATTTATTGAATTTGTGACGTCATTTTCCTTTATATATATATTCGCGTCTTTTGGTCTCGTGCATTCGATCGGCCACCTTAATTTGCCGTCATGCGCTAGCGCTTGCCTTGCTCTCCCGCGGGATCTCTCGATCTCTAAATCTATAAATCGAACTGTGCTTGTTTTATATTGGTATATATATAATATTCAGAACACAAACTTAAAGCTCCCGAAAGCGCTCGGTAACTGAACATTGGTGAGCCCCGACGTGATTGAAAATTTGAGCTGCGCGGCTTAAAATATATAAACATAAACAAATAAACAAATTAAAAAGCATTATTCAGTTGGTGATGTGTGCGCGAAATATTAGCATCTGTTGAGATACATACATACGCTGTTTGACGAGTGCCACAATCGCTTATGTATATTTTACTCCGTTATATCGAAACTGTGGGTCAGTAAAATAAATTTTTTGTTGCGAATATGAATCCGTTTTTCAATTGTGCCTCTCCTGGAAGGAAAGTATTCCTGAGCCAAAGTGCAGTTGTCCTTTTTGAGGATCTTCAAGGATTGTTGTCCTCCTTGAAATCAGTGGAGACATTTCCGGAGGCGATGTTAAATGTGCGGCTCAGCGAATTGGAGGGCTTCGTTGCGGATTTCAAGAGCACACACAAGGAGCTGTCCGAGATGGATGTTGCAGAACTCAGGAGCGATCTGCGCGTCAACTTCAACGATGCGGCGAGGGATGCGACATTATGAGGCGCACCAGTTTATTGCCGGTAAGATAGACGCTGGTTAACGCATTGTCTGCCACCAATTTCGATGCGTCGTTTGGCAGAACCTTTCAGGCTTTGCCGCCACTGCCACTTCCCACCTTTAGTGGAGGTTATGCAGAGTGGCTTGAATTTCGCTCACTGTTCTCGACCATGGTGGACGCAAACCCATTTATCAGTAGGGTCGACAAACTTCAATGGATGCGGTCCTGCCTTGAATCTACCTTGGAGACTGTTCGATCGTTGGAGCTCACGGACTCACAAAATTTATGACGTCGCATTGGAGTTGCTAAACAAAAGGTTTAATAATCGCAGGCTCATTTTTCAAGCTCATGTTAGTGAGATAATGAATCTGAGGGCCGTAGAATCCGCATCGGCGACGAGGCTTCGCGAGCTTTCGGACAAATTCAATTCGCATATGCGAGCCCTGGCAAGCATGGGCACAACGAAGCAGATTGCTAGCTGCATCATAATCCAAGTGCTGTTGCAGAAGGTTGATGATGCCACGCAGTCCAAGTGGAAGGAAATGCTAGCTGACTCGGATTCCTTGGATTCCATTCCAACGTGGGAGTCTATCGCCAGTTTTCTTGAGCAGAGATGCCGGACTTTGGAGAGCCTGGATTTGCTGACGACATCATATGCACCAAACCTTGCGGTATGACGGCGTAGACCTTTTTATACAGGTAACACTGCATTTGTGATTACCAACTATTCCGCATTCATGATTTGTGATGGCTATTCTCACATAATAAACTCCTGCCCAAGGTTTTTAAGCTTGTCGCCTGAGGATCGTTTAGGCGAAGTCAGGTGATTGGATTTATGCCGTAAGTGCCTTGGATCTGGACACCTATCTCGGCATTGCCATTCGTCATGCTGCCGTGCTTGTGGACGCAGGCATCATAGCTTGCTGCATTTTGGTGGCAATTCGACAGCTCAATGCCAACACCCCTCTCCAGAGGTTTCCGCAGCTAGCAACGCTGGTTCTCGGTTAGCGCCCGCTCCCGTCAATTCTCTTGTCGCCAAGGATCGTTTTGGTGATGTGGTGCTGCTAGCCACTGCCAATATTTTGGTCAGGATTCTGGATCGCTGGTGCATCTAGTCACCTCAAGGCTGGTAAACCAGCTGCAGCTGCGGAAGATAAGGTCTCCGGTTTCTGTGTCCGGTATAGGTGACGCAGGGTTTTCTACCGATGGGTTTTCTGTTTTCTGTCAGCTTGCAATCCCAATGCTCTGATTACTCGGCGCAAGTAACTGCGATCGTAGCCTCCAACATTACTGACCTTCAGCCAAATTTTGTATTGGACGTCAGCTCTTGGCAAATTCTCGTCAATGTAAAGCTAGCAGATCCTCATTTTCTCCAGCCGCAGCGAGTTGATTTGCTAATTGGAGCTGGATTATTTTACGAGCTGCTTTGTGTTGGGCAAATTCATTTGTCCCCTGGTTTGCCCTCAATCCAAAAAACTCGGCTCGGTTGGGTTGTTTGTCAATGGCAAGTTTCTCATGGCTGCTGAGCAGTCGGGACTGATCTGCCCAAAGGGGCCTTTAGATGAGCGGCTCGATAAACTTCTTCGACAGTTCTAGGAAGTGGAAACCTGCACCGATCCGGTTGTGAAGGCATCAAAGGAAGAAGTGGATTGCGAGAGTCACTTAGATAAGAATTTCGTGCGGTTAGATGGTGGTGCCTATACAGTCAGGTTGCCAATTAAGCATAACTCCGGTTTATTGGGTGTTTCGTACTCACAATCTCTACGTCGTTTCCAGTCGTTGGAGAGGAAACTCTCCCGTCAGCCCGAACTGCGCGCTCAGTATTCGGCCTTTATAAAGAAGTATCTTAACCTAGGTCATATGTCCCTGGTTCCGCCGGAGCTGCATCGAGATTGCAAATATTTTCTGCCACATCACTGCGTGCTAAAGAAGGACAGCACCACGACGAAACTTAGAGTGGTGTTCGATGGTTCCGCTGTTACCACCTCCGCTTATTCTCTGAATTACATATTAATGGCTGGGCCGGTCATCCAACCTAAGCTTTTTCACATCCTGCTAAGGTTTCGTTCGCATCCGGTAGAGCTGACTGGCGACATTTGTCAGATGTACCGTTGTGTGAGGATGGCGTCGTCTGGCAGCTTCTTGCAGTGCATTCTGTGGCGAGATTCCCCTCTTGAAGAGCTACAAACTTATTAATTGGACACTGTTACATATGGAACAAAGCCTGCGTCCTATCTATCTGTGCGAGCGGTGCACCAATTGGCTAAGGACAAGGTGGATGACTTTCCAGTGGGATCCGAAATCTTGCTTCGAGATTTTTACGTCGATGATCTTATTTCTGGTGGCAGCTCCAAGGAGGAGGTTATTGGCATTATAGGGCAGATTTCAGCGCTTTTGTCCAAGGGCGAATTTCAGATGCGGAAATGATGCTCCAATGTCCCTGGCGTGTTGGACGGCGTGCCTAAGGAGGATCGGGAGTCTTATCTAACTTTTGATGACGGCAGCAACTTCACGAAAAGGTTAGGATTGGCTTGGGATCCTTCCACTGATCAGCTGCTGCTTTCGTTTTCTGCTCTTCAGTCCACTTCGAAGCCGTCTCGACGTTCTGTTCTATCATCAATAGCGCGGTTATACGATCCGCTGGGCCTTGTTGGTCCAGTTGTTACTAAAGAAAAAATATTCTTGCAGAAGCTGTGCCGAGAGCATCTTTCTTGGGATGAAAGCTTACCTCAGGGTTTTTACGCCGAGTGGCAGGAGATCTGCCGGAGCTTCAGTCACACGCAACGTTCAGAATTTCATCGGCTGGCGCTTACGTCTGGAGCACTTGTGGAGATTCATGGATTTTGTGACGCCAGCATTGAAGCCTACGGAGCATGTGTCTACATAGTTTCCAGGTCGCCAGGGGCTGAGAGCCGCCTGCTATGTGCGAAGTCTCGCTGGCTGGAGCTGAGTTGTTGGCGAGAATGATGGCAGAGGTTCACAGGCTAGGCGCTTACAAAGGAAAGTATTCTTGTTGTTGCTATTCTTCAGCCGTGTTATCGTGGATTCGAGATGAGCCTGCCAGGTTTAACGTCTTTGTCTCTAACCGCGTGTCAACCATCCAAAATCTGACGAGTTCCATGGAGTGGCGATATGTGCCTACGTTGGAAAATCTCGCAGATATCTTGTCTCGTGGAGCTATTCCTACTGAGTTCATCGGATCCAGGTTATGGTGTCAGGGGCCGCCCTATCTGTTAAAGACACAGGAGCACTGGCCTGCGACGATAGTAGTTGAGAAGCCAGCTTTAGTGCTTCGTCCTTCAATTTTATTAGTGAAGTCGCCATATACAGACCTCGTGGTTACATGCAAATACATTATCTTCTTTCCAGCTCTTCAGCGAGTGTTTGCGTACGTCTATAAGTTTGGCAGACGGGTTCAGCATAAAGGAATTACCGTTCATGATCTCAAGGCGGGGACTCGCATGCTTTTGTGGGCAGTTCAGCGCGCTCATTTGGGTGATGAAATAACGACGTTGCAGACAAAGAGAATGGTTGCCTCTTCCAGTTCGCTGGCTTCGTTATTCCCCTTTTTGGATCAGTTTGGATTGCTTCGAGTAGACGGGCGTCTCAAAAATTCATCCTTGGATTACGATGGTCGTCACCCAGTAATTTTGCCCAGGGGCCATCCGGTAACGCGAAGCATAATCCTTAGCTTTCATGAGCACAACCTGCACGCTGGACCTCGATCGATATTGGCGATGATACGTTTTCAGTATTGGCCGATTGGGGGAAGAAAAACTGTGCTCAAGGCGACAAATAAAAATGCTTTCGGAGATGCTTGATGTGTGAGATGCATTCGGACGACACCTCGGTTGTTGGATCATGTAATGGGCGATCTTCGAAAGGAGAGAGAAGAAGGTTATCAAGTCTTCGATGTAACCGGTACCGATTTTTCCGGTCCTTTCTTCTATAAGTCGGGGGTTCGCAACAAGGCTCCCATAAAATGTTACATTAGCGTCTTCATTTGTTTCACGACATAGGCCGTCCATTTAGAGCTGGTGAGGGATCGGTCCAACGCCGCTTTTCTGCATGCACTGAGGAGGCTTATTACTTTCAGTAAGAAGCCTCGACAGATCTGGTCCGACAACTCCACTAATTTTGTTGGAGCCAAAAATCAGTTGGTCGAATTAAAGAGACTATTTTTTAGCGACGAGCACCAGAGAGCTGTCTTGGATTTTTGCCTTTCAGAGTCCATTGAGTGGAAGTTTATCCCTCTATAATTTATAAGTAAATTATCTCTCCCCGTTCTCCCCACTTTGGCGGCTTGTGGGAAGCTGCTGTTAAGACCGCCAAGTGTCATTTTTACAGGGTCGTGGGCTCGGCTGTACTAAAGGGCGTCGATTTGCAGACGCTGGTGTACAATATTGCTGCAGTGATTAATTCGAGGCCATTAGTCCTCGAATCTCTCTGAAGTGGCCCCTGGCGAGGGTGACGGAAATGATCGTTGGAGATGACGGAGTGTGTCGGGTGGCGCTGTTGAGGACGGCGTCGGGAGCTACAAGGCGGGCAGTCAACAAATTGTGCCTGCTGCCCCTTCATGATGCTGTTGAAAGCCTATCTTCCAACGGGGGGAGTATGTCGGGTCAAGCAGCTGCCGGAAGAAGTTTGGCCGGCAATAATATATTGAATTCGTGACGTCATTTTCCTTTATATATATATTCGCGTCTTTCGGTCTCGTGCATTCGATCTTCACCCACCTTCGGCCACCTTCACCCACCTTCATTTGCCGTCATGCGCTAGCGCTTGCCTTGCTCTCTCGCGGGATCTCTCGATCGCTCCGCTGAATCAGGCGTCGAGCCGCGCTCCGCATTATTCTCTATTCGGTCGTCAACCCTACTCAGCATATATATATATGTACATATATCATTTGTAGAAACCCCAAAACAATTCAATAAATTGTATCAATATCTATAAATCGAACTGTGCTTGTTTTATATTGGTATATATAAAATTAAAAAAAAATAAAGCCGAAAACGGGGGGGGAAAATATATTTGGTGTCGGGGTAAAATTAACTGTTTTATTGGTGGGGAAAAGAGCCAATATTGCGTTAAAAATACATGAGACGCATCTAACTGCTCATTATAGGAATTCTAGCATAAATTTGTGAGAAATTAACCCCAAATAAAAATATACTTATATTGAACTTGCGATTGTTTAATAGAAGCTATCTAAAAGCTGGTGGCATTTCATTTTGGTGATCAAATTGAATAATGGAGTTTGCAGCCGAAGCAAGTGTATTTGTGAACTAAGACCGGGAAAGAATGTTGCACAGAAAAGCATAGGTGACCTACCAGCGATTCTTAATTTTCCATGCTCACTTCAATGAGATCATCCAGCTACAGGGGAAGAGCCTGTTCCTACTCTTCGGGGGCTATCGGACTGATTGTATGGTCATATGGGGGCTCTCATGAGATCCGGATCATCTTTTAAGATCAAAGATTGCCTATATATCCAGATCGTTCTCCAAAAGCTGGATCCTGTCATAAAAACCAAAAGGTAGTGCTCTCTCAGGAGAATGGGGGGACAGCCTTCTTCCATCGTAGAGCTCGATGTTTGGAGCAAAGGTGGCTTAAAGCTAACCATGTAGACCAGGAGATCGTACAACAACCAATCATAGTCCATGCTTCTTAATGCTAATCCTGCTTAGCACGGAGCAGCGGAGTGCGGTGTTTTTGCACAGGTACTGCCTACTTGTCGAATGTTCATTGCCACCATAACAAATAAACAGTTTGACGAAGTGCGACGGCTGACGGACTTGCTTCTTCGTATGTCTAATACAGCTTTCTCTTGCCCATCGTGCAATCGTCAGCGTCATTTCCTATGGAACAATCGCGGGCTGTCGAGCCTTATCAATGTCCTTCCCGCACCAGACTTGGGTTCCACAAATGCAATTGGCTTTGCGACCCCTCCAATTAACCCTTGACCCAGTATCACCATGATGAGCTAGTGCTTCTGCCAATCATAGACATTTTCGTCCGACGTTTTCAACCGAGCTTATCTACGTATTCTGCCAACATCGCAGAAAGTCAGCTCAACCTTAACATATATGTTTTTTTTAGTCGGAAGATTTCAAGCAACAGACCACAGCCTGTAGACTGTAGCCTGTTGTCAGTTTGCCAAATCCAGATAGGTAGCTGCCTCCCCATTACTCCGAATATGCGATAAAACAAATATTTTTTAATCTAACGAATTTTACAAGGAACGACCGATATGTCCGAATAATCGGATATAACATAACTTAGATGTTTAAAGAAAGAAGCTTGGACTTGAAAAATGATGATAAGAAATTAATATTGTATAAAATTCTCTAAAGGATCGGAAAACTATATCCGATATATATGAGTTTATACAATGCATTGAGCTTACAAGTGAGAGTGGGAAGCAAATTTATTGCAATCTATTTGTAGAATTCTGAATGAAAACTCTGTGTATCAAGGAAAATTTGTAGTTTCGCATGTATATGCGCACCAGACTTGGGTTCCACAGATGCAATTGGCTTTGCGACCCCTTCAATCAACCCTTGACCCAGTATCACCATGATGAGCTAGTGCTTCTGCCAATCATCGACATTGCCGGCAATATCTAGATCAACTCCTGAGTCAAAATATGCATGTCCATCTGTCCGCCTGACCATCTGTCTGTTTAGTTTAGTCTCTCAGTTTTAAAGATATCGACCTGAAACTTTGCACTCATCCTTCATTCCATTGCATCGGTCGACTATATTCTACAGCTGCCATATAAATAATTGATCGGAGTGAACAAACTTAGCCGATTTTAAAGATACTTATGGCTGTTCCAACATTTTTATTAAAAAATTTATTTTATATATCTTATAATATTAGCTGCCACTGAACTGCGGGGGTATATCAACTTCGGCTCCGCCCGAAGTAAGCTTTCCTTTCTTTTTTTATAATTTTGTCGTCTTTATGGAAATAGATAATTTTGACAGAACTAAAAAAAATGTATATTAATTATTTAAAGTGAAGCAAAAAAAAATGGGCCTCCATAGCAACACTTTTGTGAGATGAGATTGGTTCAAATTTGTTCAGATTTGTTACAAAAATCTAAAATTTTGGTTGTCTTCAAAACGGAAATGAATGCCCACACATGAAACCGTGTATGTGAATATGTGAGCACGCATACATATAAAGATGAATTTAACCGCGGATCAACCATCTTGATGCAGGGCCTCTCAGCGACTGAAGAACCAAAAACTTTTTTATGAGAATATGAGCGTAAGAAAGAGCGTAAGAATGAGAGCAAGATTGTTTCTGGAGCCAGTCGCATGAAATTGTTGCGTCCATTTTCGTTGTATGAAATGAGTAGTCTATATGCTGTATGGTTAGTGGTATTGCCCAGTATAAGGATTTCTTGTCAAAGTCTAGCATAAATTTCTTTGGAGGATTGCTTGCGGTGGTCTGTTTCTGGAAAGCATCCAGTGGATTGTCTTTCATAGGCCAATTATGACGACAGTGCCCGGATTGGAGGCTGAAGTTCTGTGGTAGCTGCCGCGATGTCTGTGTCACTAAAATTATAAAGCAAAACTTATGCGCTTTCAAGCTAGAATACAGGCTTCTATTTAAGCTTCTGAGTCGGTGAGTCAAAGTTTAGTTCCCTTTGGGACATCCTTATGGGAGTTATTAATTTGATGACAAGGACTGCTTGGTTTGTTGGTTCTTCGATCTCCTTTACGTTCGCCACTCGCTAGTCCATAGGGGCAGCTATATTTGACTCTGCGGACAGTTCCTCGTCGCTGGCTATTAACTTGACGCATCCATGGATCAATCCCACGTCTTTTCAGACAGGAGGGGTCTTGTCTGGTTTCATGACCAACATGTCGAAGCATTTGGTTTGCTAGGGCTCCTTCTACCCATCTCCCTTTCTCTCGCCGACACATCCGCGCGGAATGCGATATTTCGCAGTCTTCGCGAAAAACCGTTTCGGTTGTGTGCGCCCGCGCATAACCGAGGGTCCTTCCGGCACATCCTGGCTCCTGTAGTTTTGGCACTATGCCGTACTCTTGGAGAATGTTAAAATACAACCATGTTAGTAGATCCTGGCTATATTGAACACCATTCATAAAGATATAAATAAACCGATACCCAGCATCCTTCTGCGATTTTTTACGGTGGGTAAGATTATTAGTAAGATTCTACTATGACAAGAAAGATAATGAAGCAGTATTTTAACCTCTGTTAATCTGTAAACAATGTTTTGAGCAAACGATTTCTGGTTTGTTACCGCAACTTGCACTTGAAAAAATTGGACGTGGAGAAAGAATTGCGTTCAGAATGGGTTAGTCTGACAATGACTTTATTATTATAAAAGATCAATATTTATAGCTAATTTGATACATGGATATTGCTTAGGTGGTAAATTAATGGAAATATAGCAAATACATAAAAATGGTAAATTAACAATTTCAAAATGTAATATTCTGCACTATTTTGTCGATTGCATTGACTTGTACTGTCAGCTGCCGTTTAGTTTTTTGTTTCTGACGCGTTTGGTTTTTAATGTTCATCGTTCTTTATGTAGGCTATGACCTAATATTTTCTTTATTATATACTTATAGTGCTTGTGTGTTTTCTTGTGTGTATATTTGTGTTCTTGTGTCTTAATATTAACAGACTTAACATTCTCCCGGCCGTTGAACAGGTCTTCAACCATCGTCCAGCTCTATAGTAAACTGTCTTGGGGTAGGTTCCGGAGTTGGTCTTTTAGGTTTTGGAGTCCAAATGGTCCGCCTGTGTCGGAAGATGAGGGTGCTTATCAGTATCAGTATGATGACTGAAATGACCAATGCTGTGTACGACATGGTTGTCTGGTGGTCCAAATGGTACGGTGCATCATTTCTTTTTATATCGGCTAACTGATGTTGTAAGATCTCTAATTCTGTGACCTCCATACTTGGTGATTAAGTGGAAGTCCTTAAAACGGAGTCCGATATTTTCTCTATGGATTTTATTGGCTTCGAGATATTTTCGAATCGACTGAACGATGTTTGTACTTCAGTGGTCATGGTGCCGAACGTAGTCAAACTTATATTGACATTGCGTGCTGTGAAACCAATGGGCAGGTTCAGCATACTAGTCGCCCTTATGTTGATAGTTGATGAAACTTCATTGCATACCGCCTGCAGTTCCATTGATTCCTTGATTGCGAAGATCCATGGGTTAGATTGGCGAGTTTTTATCCATACCATGTTGGAGCGCACAAGATTGCTGTGACATTCTGTTCCAGACTTTTTATTAAATAACTGGAATTCGAATCTATTGTCTACATTGTATGCCGTTAAGTGATTGAAACAAATATATTGGTCAATTTTTATAGGTGTGTATCTTTTGAATTCGTCCTCATTAAAAACTATAAAACGATCTCTATGGGCATTGACAGCTATGATCGTTGTCTGAAGATTGTACAACGTCCAACCTTTCGATTCCCATATGGGGATGGGCACAATGCTAAAGACATCCAATATCTCTGATGACACCAGTGGTATTGTTATTCGAAAAATGGGCCTTGCGCATACATTATTTTGTAGAGCTGGAGAACATCTGTGGTGGCGACTGGCAAGATTTGGTTGGGTGGTAAATGATTCCGAACTTGGTCGAGTTGATCTCGTAACTGTATAGGTGATATTAAAATTGGGCTGATTATTCTATGGAGAACATCAGTTATCACAATCTGCATTCGCTGTAAACCATTTGCAAGTAGATTCATTTGTGTTGTGAGGATCATAAATGCTTGCTCCAAATGTGCGCCTTGGTACTGTCCTCGTTGCTTATTTATGAGGGTCATCTGTTTTTCCAGAGATCTCAAGCGGTTGTTGGTAGCTAAACTTCCTTTTCGCACCAAATTGATAGTGGAGTCGTCCATGGATGTCTGGTTCTGAAGCAGCTGTAGGAGGAAGTCCTCGTAGCCTTTAACCTTTGTTATAGTTTTGGCCATATCTTCTGCGTATGTGGAGTCGAGCACGCCGAATATTGAATTGGCTATGGTTCCAACAATATTAAACGGTGATCTACGTTGCGCCACGTTGCGCCATGTTGGTGTCGGGAGGAGCAGGAGCAGTTAATGGTTCTCCAATCAGGAAGTGTCCGGGCGTTAAAGCTGATTCGTCAGTGGGGTCTGATGACATGGGAGTGATAGGTCGTGAATTGAGGATCACCTCGACTCCAATGACCACAGTGATGAGTTCTTCGAAGGTTAACGATGCCGTGGATGTAACTGAAACAAGCAGCCGTTTTGCGGATTTTACCGCAGCCTCCCATAGGCCACCGAATGATGGTGCTCGTGGGGAAATGAATTTGAAGTCTACTTCTCTTTTGTTGCAATGCTGAACTATGGTGTCCTTTGCATTGGTTGTGAAAATAGCAATTTCGAGCTCTTTTAATTTATTTTTGGATCGTCTGACACTTTCCTCGATGTCCAAGAGAACGGCGAAGAGCGGCCAAAAAGGCGTCTGTTGTGAGATCGCTTACCAACTCCAAATGCACTGCTTTCGTGGCGAAACAGCAGAACACTGCGATATACGCCTTTTCAGGTCGTTTGCCTTGGATCTTGTGATGAATCCATATGGAGCCTCAGTAATCTACTCCACAGTTAAAGAATGGGCAAGCATGCGTGACTATCTCGGCTGGTAGATCTCCTATAATTCGATTCATTAATTTGGGCTTCATTCTGGTACATCGCACGCAGTTGGGTACAATTTTTCTCGCCATTGTTTTGTCATTGATGATCCAATATTGTTGCCGAGCGATGGCACGCAAGGCTTGAGCACCGCAATGCATGTTAGTCTCATGTAGTTCCCTTAGGATCATTTTTACAATTGTGTCATTGTAGGGGAGCACGACTGAATGTTTTGCGTCCATCTACACGAATTAACCCATCAGGTCCAAAGATGGGAGCCAATAACACAAGGGAACTCCTTTTGTCCACTGTTTTATAACGTTTGAGCTGTTTGCACTTCGCGTGAAATTCGATTTGCTGAATTGTGCGTAGGATAATTGTGCGTGCCTGGTTTAGCTTGCCCAGACATAGTGCTTTCGTTGGCGCTCTATTAGCCTTATAACAGAACCGTAGCATGTACGCAACAATCCGTTGTAATTTGTAAAAGGAGTTACTGTGCCTACAGTTGTATACTTCCCCTCCGAATGTGTCCTTAGCGGCCGTCATGCTGACGAATTTTGTTTTTTGCTCTAAATTCGTTGAAATAATGGCTGGCGTCTTCGTCCAGTTCTCCCTGGGTCCATATAAGAACAGGGGTCCATATAAGAACAGGGGTCCATAAAACCACATACAGTTGCTTGAAACTTTGCTAGCTGCTATTCCTCTGGACAAGACGTCGGCTGCATTGTTGACAGATGATACGTGAGACTGCCATTGAGACTGTTCTGTCACTTCTTGAATCTTGTCTATTCGATTTGCGACAAACATGTGGTAAGTGAAAGCCGTTGCATTGATCTACCCTAACACGACGTATGAATCAGTCCAAAAGAATCCAGCAACCTTGTCCACAGACAAGCGTAAATCTTGTCTGACTCTGTGCGTCAAGTCTGCACCGAGGAGTGCTGCGCACAACTCTAGTCTGGGCAAGGATTGCTTTGCTGTGGGTGCCACTCTGGACTTGGAACATAGCAGCCTTTCTGAGGTTTGCTTATTTTTATATGTTGCTCGTACGTATATTGCTGCGCCATATGCCCTTTCTGAGGCGTCCACGAAGGTGTGTAACTCTTATGTGCCCGGTACCTTTCCGTCAAATACTTGTCTTGGGATTTGCAATTCATTTAGAATTTGCAGGTCAGAGCGATAGTTTTTCCAGTCTGACTGAAGTTCTAAGGGCAATTATTCATCCCAAGCCATTTTTAATTCCCAGAGGTGTTGCATAAATATCTTTGCCTTTACTACAACTGGCGCAAACAAACCTATAGGGTCAAAGATTTGTGACAAATCAGAGCAAACCACTCATTTTGTGATGACCAAAGGTTTCCTCTTTGGGTATTCCTTGAAGAAGTCCTGCATTATTTGAGCACCCATTTCGCAATTTGAAACCGTGTGATAGTAATATTTTATTCAGTTCACTTTGGATTTGAACTGCTTCTGCCACTGAGTCAGCTCCCGTCAAGCAATCGTCTACGTAGAAGTCATTTTCAAGCGCCACAGACCACAACGGGTAGTTGTCCCGTGACTGGATTGCTAAATGATTTAGGCATTTCGTTGCCAAAAATGGAGCTGTTTTGGTTCCATACGTGACGGTTTTAAGTCTATAGTACTTAAGATCCTCGGATGGATCGTTTCTCCAGACTATAAGCTGATGAAACTGATTATCTGGACTGATCCATACTTGACGGTACATCTTTTTATTTAATTATCTGGACTGATCCATACGTGACGGTACTTTTTTTAATGTCCGCCGTGAACCTTATTTGTGTGTTCTGAAGCGTAGTAGTATGGACAATAGATCGCTCTGAACAGTGGGTCCTGTATGTATCATGTCGTTCAAAGATTTTCCACTTGATGTTTTGCATGAAGCATCGAAAACCGATTGTAGTTTCGTGCTGGTGCTGTCTGGTTTCAGAACACAATGATGTGGTATGAATAATAATTTTTGGTATAAGTGTCGTTGGAACAGCCTTCATATGTCCCAAAGCTTCATATTCTTTCATGAAGTCGGAATATCCTTTCCGAACATCACCCTTTAATCGTCGCTCTAGAGCTAGGAACCTTTTGATAGCAATATCTTTTGACTCCCCCAGGGCTGTGTTCGGCAAACGGTGGTGTTTGGTGAAAACAATTGTTAAATTTCAAACGTTATAATATTGTTTATTTTCCTTTAAGCGCGCATATGAAACGGAGCGACAAGTTCACATTTATGATGCCTATGCACTGATGTAAGGGGCCAGAGCGAGCCCGCCATAGAACATAGGAAGAGCGAAAGCTCCCTATCATAATGCTACAGACAAAGCCCCGTTAAAGCCGAGCGGCCGAAAAGTGTCCCTGTTGGGGACAACAAGTGTCCAAGTGGGGACAAAAGTGTCAAAGTGGCCTGTTGAGGCCTGTCCTTCAAGTTTATCTTTAAGTGGCAATAGGCAAAGCATTGCCACTGCGCGCTTAGTGGTTCCAGATGCGGTTCTAATTACCGCAACTCGAGGCACTCCATCTCGACCAGGGACTAGATCCAGAATCCTCGCCAATCGCTACATCATGGGGGGTAGGTTCTCGTCCTTGACTAGCACCACATCGTTGATCGCAAAGGAAGTGCCGGACGCACGCCATTTGGAGCGCTGCTGAAAAAGCTTAAATACTCCTCCTTCCATCGGACCCAGAAAGACTGCTGCAGGAAAGAGACACGCTGCCAGCTGTCCATACGGTTGAAATTCAACTTTATGACGGACCACCAGTTAAAAAATGGGCTGGCGTTAAAACATCAAGGTCTGCAGGATCTTCTGAAAGAGACAATAAAGGCCGTGAGTTTATTACAGCACCAATGTGACACAGTAGAGTTCGAAGCTCCTCAAATCCAAGAACTGAAGATCCAACAGCCCGGTAAAAATGATGCTTTGCGGTTTGACAGCAGCTTCCCAGAGTCCACCGAAGTGCGGAGATTGAGGAGGATTAAAATGCCACTCGATGGACTCAATTGCGCAAAATTCCAGAAGAGCTCGCTGATGCTCATCGCTTATGAAGAGTTTGAGCAGCTCCTTCAGCTCGTTTTCAGGTCCAACCGTTTTTAGGTCGCATTGTCAGACCAAATGTGGTGCGGCTTTCGACGAGTGCGTATAAAGCGTTTTAAAGCATGCAAAAAACCAGATGTGGATAGATCTTTAACAATCTCTAAATGGACGACTTTGGTAGCAAACCAAATGAAACACTCACGTAACATTTTACGGGAGCCTTATTTCGAACTTCTGACTTATAATAGAATGGGCCGCAAATAGAATGTGCTCCAGCAACCGAGGCTTGGTACGGAAGCATCGGATGCATTTGTGCAATGCCTTCGTCACAGTTTTCCTCCCCCCGATTGGCCAGTATTGGGATCGAATAATAGCTAACAGGGCACGAGGCCCCGTGTGTAGATTCCGCTCATGGAAATCAACAATTAGAGCCATAGTGACTGGATGGCTTCTAGGCAATATGACGACTATCAAAATCCAACGTCGAGTTTTTTAAACGACCGTCCTCAGGCAACACCCCAAACCTATCCAAAAAGGGAGAGGATGAGGCAAGAACGCTGGCTGATGAGATCTCCTTTCCATTCTGAAGCACCTTTATGTCATCCCAAAAATACACACGCTGCACTAGTCGCAATAGTAGGTGGGTTCCAGCCTTGATGTCGCTAGCAGTGACACCCTTGTGACGAACTCGGTGTGAGAACTTGTGCACATAAGCGTATGGAGATTGGATTAGCAGAACCCTTGCCCTCAACTCCAGAGTGGGCTTTTCGTATGGAACCGCTTCTGGCCACTGATTCTGAAGTTGGGACCACAGGTTATCATCAATTAACTCCGTGGGAGAGCACCGCGCGAAAGTTTATCTTTCGGGTTCCGATTGGCGACGCAAACATTAAAGCGTGCGGGCTCCTCCCGAATCCAGGACAGCGCCACAGCAGAATCGCCCCAGCAGAAATTCTTGCCATCATAGACAGTTGAAGGTCTCCGCCACTCCGACATAAGCCGAGCCAGCAACTCTGCTCCAGATAACTCCAGTTTCGGCACCGTAACAGTTTTTAGAGGTGCGACTCGGGACTTTGAGCAGATTAAATTACTTTCTGACCTTGTACCCTTCGATACGACATAAACGCAAGCACCATAAGCCTCGAAAGCTGGCATCACAAAATCCATGAATCTCCACTTCAGTTTGTGATGATAATGACCATCGAGGGTATGCAGCACGCTGCGTCATGGAGAAGCTACAACAAATCATATCCCAATCGGAATGAAGAGCTTGGGGCAGACTTTCATCCCAGGAGAACTTCTCACGGCATTGCTTATGAACAAAGATCTCTGGCTTCGTATTGACAGGGCCAACAAGTTCTATCGGATCATACAGCCGGGCGATTGAGGAAAGGATAGTGCGTCTAGTGGGCTTTGAGGTTGACTGAATCCCTTCAAACGAAAATAGCAAGCAATCAGTAGCAGGATCCCAAGTGAGGCCAAGAGTTTTCGTAAAATTGCTGCCATCATCAAACCTTAAAAACGACTCCCGATCTTCTTCCGGCACGTCAGAAGCACTTCAGGAAAATTGGAGCACCACTTTCGCAACCGAAATTGGCCCTTGGCGAGGATCAGTGATGTTTGCAGCATTATGCTGATAGCCTCATCTATAAAACCGCCTCCGGAAATCAAATCATCAACATAAAAATCGGGACGTAGAATTTCGGCACCCTTTGGAAACACAGACTGCTCATCCTCCGCCAACTTATGCATTGCTCGAACTGATAAAAATGAGGCCGGCTTTGTCCCATAAATGATCGTATCTAGTTTGAAAACCTGCAACTCATCCTGGGTGGAATTCCGCCAAAGAATGCACTGCAGATAGCTGTCCTCAGGGAAAGCTCTGACGCATCGGTACATTTTGCAAATATCACCTGTAATGGCCACTCGATGGCAATGGAACCTTAAAAGAATGTGCAGAAGCTATGGTTGAATAACTGGTTGACCAGACATCAAAATGTCATTCAAGGAATACCCACAGGTGGTGGCAGCCGAACCATCAAAAACAACCCTGAGCTTTGTTGTTGAACTGTCCTCCTTCAAAACACAGTGATGCGGTAAGAAATACTGTCTGGCGTGTCGTGCACTACGGGATGTAAGACATATGCCCCAAATCTAAATACTCTTTTAAAAACGCAGCATACTGACTCTTTAATTGAGGCTGGCGGCAAAGTTTCCTTTCGAGGGAGAAAAACAACTCAAAGCTACTTTTCAACGGAAGCCTCACCAAGTACGCGCCTGATTCGAGCCGAGCAGAATGTTGAACGAAATGCGTCTCGCAATCCAGCTCCTACTTCGTCCATTTCACAATGGGCTCGGCGCAGTCTTCGATTTCCCAAAAATTACGGAGCGGACACTCTAAGCGCTCGTCCAGCTGGAAAACTCCGACTGAGCACTATGTTCACCTGAATATTGGTGGCCCCGACGTGATATAATTAATAAAATTAACAATTTCGCAAACATAAAAATATATTTAGGGCGAATATTTTATTCAGTTTTGCGCAGTGTCATATGCATGTATGTCATATGTATATATGTATATAAATAAATACAAAGACATACAATACAATTGTTATCCGGTCCGGTCTAGTGTTATCCGATCCGCTAATCACAACATACATACATACGTTCCACTTGCAAGTGCATTAGCCTCGCACAAGCATTCATATATATATAAATTCCACAACTCAGTGTACGGTTCTGAGCGCACAGTGGGATAAATCGTATTCGCCGCGCACAATTATAATTAAATAAAATAAATGAATTTATAAGAACTATAATTTTGGTGTCAAAATTATTTAGTGCGTTTCTTTATTTAATTGAGCGTAGTTTAATTTAGTGGCGATGAACTCCAACGGCGTCACAGGAGAACCCGTTCCAGCTCGGAGCGCTACTTTAAAAGGCAAGGCAAAGGGTATCCTCCAGGATTTGAAGAAGATCCAAGGAGCCCTCCAGCCAGTGTCCAAGGTGGAAGATGCCATGCTCCATATGCGTCATGGCCAGTTGGTTGCCATTTACGAGGACTTCAAGGCCATCCACGGGGAGCTTGAAGAATTGGATGTTACGGAGATCAGCAGCGACTTGCGATGGACCGTGTCGGAACTTGTAGCGACGATGCATGCCGAAATCAAGCACGAGACGTCGTTGCGCTCTGCTCGAATTGCTGCCCATTCTACCCTTGCCAGCGGAGTTTCCAATATTCAGGTGGACACAGTGCTCAGTCGGAGTTTTCAAGCCTTGCCTCCGCTTCCTCTTCCTACCTTTAGCGGACGATATTCCAAGTGGGCAGAGTTTCACTCGACAATCGTTTTCTCAACAATCGTAGGCTGCAATCCTCATATAAATAAAGGGGAGAAGTTTCAGAGGTTGCGATCTTGTCTTCGGGACTCAGCTTTAGGGGCAGTCCGTCCCTTAGAAATCTCCGAGGAGAATTATAATGTCGCAGTGGATCTTTTGGAGAAACGATTTAATAACCGTCGATTTATATTTCAGGCTCATGTGAACGAGATTTTGGGCCTCAATCTATTGGAAGGTGGCTCAGTGGCGTGGCTTCGGGGCCTTTCAGATAAGTTTAATGCCCATATGCGGGCCTTGAAAATTTGGGGACGACAGTTCAGATAGCCGGCTGCATCATTGTCCAGGTACTCCTTCAAAGGTTGCACCCAGCTACTCAGGCCAAGTGGGAGGAAGGTCAAAATGCCTCGAACTCGGATCTCATCCCTACTTGGGATTCGATGGCAGAATTTTTGGAGCAGCGTTTCAGGACTCTGGAGGCTATGGATGTGGCCATGGCCCCTGGCCATGTACGCCCCTGGCACTCAGGTGGGAAGACGTAGAGTCGCAAATAACAGTAGATCGTCCTTTATAATTACTAATTCGCCTTCCACTGCATGTACATTGTGCGGTGGGTGGTCCCATGTAGTTTCTGCATGCCCCAGATTTCTGCTAATGCCCCCTGAGAGCCGCCTTGGGGAGGCTAGGCGGCTCGGCTTATGTCGGAAATGTCTTCAAACTGGCCATCACCTGCGTGAGTGCCTTGCTGATAATTGTCGCAGTTGTGGGAGAAGGCATCACCGTCTGCTGAATTTTTTGGAAATGCAGTCTTCCAGCAGCCAGCCATCGGTTGTGGCATCTACGTCAACCACAGCTGAAAGCGCCGAGTCAATAGGCGCTTCATCATCCACGGCTAATGCACTAGTTGCCCAGGGTCGCGGCGGTGAGATAGCCTTACTGGCTACAGCGAACATTCTCGTTCGGAGTCGTGCTGGGGTTTTTCTTCCTTGCCGAGCACTATTGGGTTCCGGATTGCAGGTGCACGTGATTACGTCCCGTCTGGCTAGTCAACTGCTGCTGTATGGCGACATGACCGGCATTGGCGACACTGGCTTCGCGACAGACGGGTTATCTTTTGATGTGCTTCTTCGATCCCGTTGCTCCGAATATTCGGCCCTTGTCAACGCTGTCATTGCCGCCAACATCACGGATCTTCAGCCTAGTTTTAGCTTGGATGTCTCCAGTTGGAATAATCCGTCCAACCTCACTTTGGCTGATCCCAAGTTCTTCCGACCGCAACATATCGATTTACTTATCGGAGCCAGTCTTTTCTATGAGCAGCTGTGTATTGGCCAAATCCTGAGCTCTCAGCTGGCCTACCATTGCTGCAGAAAACCCGGCTTGTATGGGTTGTGTGTACGGGCGGTTCACATCTGGAGAAAGAGTCGTTCGTAGCCAAGGACGTCGTGAAGAGCCCAAGCTCGCTATCTTAATGTTCCAGATAAAGCCCGTTGAAGCCGAGCGGCCGAAAAGTGTCGGCTTGCGACCAACAATAGCGAAAATATAAATGACAATAATACAAACTATACTTTTAATATTTTAGTGATCTTAGTGATAGTCTATTATCTA
The DNA here is from genome assembly GCA_035045925.1 of Drosophila atripex. Classification (NCBI taxonomy): domain Eukaryota; kingdom Metazoa; phylum Arthropoda; class Insecta; order Diptera; family Drosophilidae; genus Drosophila; species Drosophila atripex. Next base: position 22,900 of record JAWNOP010000054.1, read on the forward strand.
TGCTGTGGCTGCTGCCTGACCCGACAGGTAGTTTCACAATAAATCTTCCGTCTTCTGCACTTTTTAGAGATTCTACAAAGAATTTCTCGCAATGTACTGCTGACGGGGATCGATGTTTACATGTTTACCTGCTACAATCCATCCTAGTTTCGTGGTTTGTAGCATGGCAACATCTCTTCCAATCTTCTGCTGATTTGGAAGAAGTAGCGAGTAATAGTGCTCAGCGCCGATTAGTAGATCTATCCTTCCAGGTTTATCAAACTGGGGCTCTGCTAACTTTCACTCATTGGGTATTTTTAATGCACAATGAGTAAGTGGTTGAGCTGGTTGGTCAGCTATGATGTGGGAAAGGACAGAGGCTTCTATGCGCTGGCTGAAATCCCCGTGAAGAGAGCTAACGAGGATAGTTACTCTTGCACTGATCATTCTTGGCTGTCCTCCAATGCCTTCGATCCGGAGCCTTGTATTGTGGCGCGTTACTGGCAACATTGATGCCAATCGCTCAGTGATCAAACTTATCTGTGATCCTGAGTCTAGCAGGGCTCGAAATTTGGTTACTTGAAAGTTCTCTGCCTGGACCGCTACCTTTGCTGTTGCAAGAAGGTTGTAATTCTTATTAACCACGGCACCGACGGCTGGGGAATGAAGGCTTGTGGATTCCAGGTGTAACAAGGTGTGATGTTTTTTGTCGCACTTGAAACAATTCCTTCCTTTACATTCCTTTGATTTGTGGTCGGTCTTGAAACAGTTGACACACATTGCCGTGCGCAATGTTAGTATCGGGAGGAGCAGTTAATGGTTCTCTAATCAGGAAGTGTCCTGGCTATAAATGAGAGTGGTAGGTCGTGAATTCAGGATCGCCTCGACTTCAATGACCACAGTATTGAGTTCTTCGAAGGTTAACGATGCCGTGGATGTAACTGAAACAAGCAGCCGTTTTGCGGATTTTACCGCAGCCTCCCATAAGCCACCGAATGATGGTGCTCGTGGGGGAATGAATTTGAAGTCTACTTCTCTTTTGTTGCAATGCTGAACTATGGTGCCCTTTGCATTGGTTGTGAAAATAGCAATTTCGAGCTCTTTTAATTTATTTTTGGATCGTCTGGCACTTTCCTCGATGTCCAAGAGAACGGCGAAGAGCGGCCAAAAAGGCGTCTGTTGTGAGATCGCTTACCAACTCCAAATGCACTGCTTTCGTGGCGAAACAACAGAACACTGCGATATAGGCCTTTTCAGGTCGTTTGCCTCGAATCTTGTGATGAATCCATATGGGGCCTCAGTAATCTACTCCACAGTTAAAGAATGGGCGAGCCTGCGTGACTTTCTTGGCTGGTAGATTTCCCATAATTCGATTCATTAATTTGGGCTTCATTCTGGTACATCGCACGCAGTTGTGTACCATGTTTCTCGCTATTGTTTTGACATTGATTATCCAATATTGTTGCCGAGCGATGGCACGCAAGGCTTGAGTACCGCAATGCATGTTAGTCTCATGTAGTTCCCTTAGGATCATTTTTACAATTGTGTCATTGTAGGGGAGCACGACTGAATGTTTTGCGTCCTCGGATAGGTTTGAGTGTTCGAGTCTGCCTCCTACTCGAATTAACCCATCAGGTCCAAAGATGGGAGCCAATGACACAAGGGAACTCCTTTTGTCCACTGTTTTATAACGTTTGAGCTGTTTTCACTCCGCGTGAAATTCGATTTGCTGAATTGTGCGTAGGATAATTGTGCGTGCCTGGTTTAGCTCGCCCATACATAGTGCTTTCGTTGGCGCTCTATTAGCCTTATAACAGAACCGCGCATGTACGCAACAATCCGTTGTAATTTGTAAAAGGAGTTACTGTGCCTACAGTTGTATACCTCCCCTCCGAATGTGTTCTTAGCGGCCGCCATGCTGACGAATTTTTTTTTTTGCTCTAAATTCGTCGAAATAATGGCTGGCATCTTTGTCCAGTTCTCCCTGGGTCCATATAAGTATAGGGGTCCATAAAACCACATACTGTTGCTTGAAAGTTTGCTAGCTGCTATTCCTCTGGACAAGACGATGTCCACAGACAAGCGTAAATCTTGTCTGATTCTGTGCTCTGGACTGCTGTGCACAACTCTAGCCTGGGCAAGGATTGCTTTGCTGTGGGTGCCACTCTGATCTTGAAACAGTTGACACACATTTTTTGCTTTTGTACTCAATTTAATCTTTCGGATACTGTTTTTGCGCGGAACTCCTCACATTTATATAACGCGTGATTTGGTGCCTTGCAATAGTAGCATGATGATTGTCTGTCTGACGTACTAAACGCGCACGCCAGATTTTTTGATTTTTTTTCAATGATGCCGTTGTCTTTCCGAAGCTAAAGACTCTGATTCTTTGCTCTAAGAATTCCAGCATCGTTTGGATCTCTACTGAGTTGCCAACTGTCTGCTCAAATAGTCCCCTATTAATATAATTTTCACCACAAGAAACGCATCTCATGTGGATACAATGATGCCTAGTCCCTTTAATGACACAAGGGTTTCTAGGGTTGTTATATACAGCTCCTGTATTGATTTGGCACTGTCAGAGACTGGGCTCTGATGAAGTAGCCGACGAATAACTGTATTCGCGATGAGCCGAGGATTGTCATATGATCCAACTTCTCCATCCATTTTCTTCACTGATGGCATGTTAGTATTATGGACCATGCAGGTAAATAAGTCATAGGATTGTTTCAAGTGTCAAGTGGATTTCCTGGAATTGAGCCCATAAAGTTATAGTAGGTCTCCTAGACCTCCCCCGGATGCCTTAAACTCCTAAAATGCGTTCAGAATGGGTTTGTCTGAGACTGACTTTATTATTATAAAAGTTCAATATTTATAGCAAATTTTATATATGCATATTGCTTAGGTGGTAAATTAATGGAAATATAGCAAAAACATAAAAATGGTAAATTAAAAATTTCAAAATGTAATATTCTGCACTATTTTATCGATTGCATTGACTTGTACTGTCAGCAGTTCTTGCTGCCGTTCAGTTTGTTGTTTCTGAAGCGTTTGGTTTTTAATGTTCCTCGTTCTTTATGTAGGCTATGACCTAATATTTTCTTTATTAGTTACTTATAGGGGTTGTGTTTTTTGTTGTGTGTATATTTGTGTTCTTGTGTCTTAATAATAAATGCACATGACTTAACAACCTCCATTGCTTACTTTTGAAAATATTAAATAAAAATAATGATATTTTAATTAAAATTAATTATAATAATTATTTTATGTTATTAAATAATCTATATTTAAGTTATTAACATTGGAATGAAGGAACATACCTTTATTTACTATGTTTTCAGCGGTGGCAATTTTTAACCATTTTATATTTTTATATATATTTATTATATTTTTGGGAACAGAAAAAATCATTTCCTATGCTGCTCGCGGGAGCTGCTTGTATCTTGCAGAACATTTTATAAAGCAGTCTTTATTAATTCTTAATTAAAGTTGGCATTTTTTTAAAATTTTTATATCATTATCATGTCACAATTTTTAATGTGTGGAACAGGGTACTACCGTTCCGACTTATATACTACTTACCTGCAAAAGAAAAAAGGGAGTGTGCAAAGTTTGAAGACGATAGCTTTAAAACTGAGAGACTAGTTTACGTAGAAACAGACAGCCGGACGGTCGGACAGACGGACATGCTTATATCAACTCAGGAGGTCAGGATCACCTCAGGATCAAGAATAAATATACTTTATAGGGTCGGAGATATCTCCTTCACTGCGTTGCACACTTTTGGCCAAAATTATAATACTCTCTGCAAGGGTATAACAACGAAGTTATGCCATTTCCGATCAATCAGTTATATTGCAGCTATAGGATATACAGAAAACAAACTATATAAAGGATAAAACTATCGAGGAAAACAAACAATTAAAGCATCCACTCCAGGATTAAACAGAATTTCTTACCAAATGATACGCAACAGGTCCCTTACCACAAAAAACGGAATAAAAATCCTCTTTAACCAAATTCTCGACAGCCACATACCTCAAGCCTACAATATAAGCTTAGTCATACCGATACTTAAACCAAAAAAATGACAAAACAAACATCTCTTCGTACAGATGGTTCCCTCAACTGCTGTCTAGCAAAAACACTAGACAAAATCATAGCAAAAAGACTATTGTGGTTTGTGACCCACAAAAAATTTTGAATTACAAACCAATTCGGCTTTAAAAACGGCAAATCGACTTCGGATAGTCTCCTATACGTAGACCATCTCATAACGAAGTCGAAAAGGCACACCTCCCTCGTCACTCTTGACTTTTCAAGAGCCTTTGATCAAGTAGGTGTGCACACTATAATTGATCAATTCCAGGAATGGAAAACGGGCCCAAAAATAATCAATTATGTCAAAAATGTCATGCTCAAACGTAAAATAATTGTAAGAGTCGGTCCGCACAAGTCAAATTCACTCCGATTATCCAACGGTATCCCACAAGGATCACCTATATCGGTAATCCTATTTCTCATCGCATACAATAAACTCTCAAACGTAATATCTTTACATAGAAAAATGAAATTTACGCATACGCCGATGATTTTTTCCTTATAATAAATTTCAGAAAAAAACAAAAACCTCAATTTCAACCTAGACAACTTATTACATGACATAAGCAGCTGGTGCTCATACTCAGGGGCATCTCTATCCTTAGCTAAATGCCAAAACCACCATAGGTGCCAAAAACAATTGCACTAGCACCATAAGCTGTAGCAATACACCAATACAACAAGTAACAGCACTTAAAATCTTAGGGATATCCATAAACAGTAAATACAAATGGGACACACAACCCCAACTCCACATTTGGGACAGTTTCCGAAAAGCGTGCTTAACAAATTAAAAACACCCTTTAACACTGCAATCCGTCTAGCCCTTGCCGCCTACCAAACCACACCCATAAATAACTTGCTATACGAAGCCATCATCCTCCCATTAGAGCAAAAACGAGACTTTCAAAGAGCCAAACTCACAAAAAACCTTATATTTTCCAAAGATACACCAATACATAAACTTTCCAAACTAAGAAAATCAAAAAAGAACCCATCAACCATGAACCGCACAATAAACCTTTGTCAAGCACTAAACCTACCCTACGAACCAGTTAAACTACACAAATACCAGCCGCCTTGGGATCTCCCAAACCTCATAGACACACCTTATACACACACATAGACATAGACCTTTTAGAGCGCACAAGAAACAAACCACACCACCAGATACATACGAACATACCAAAGACAGCAATTGACGCAATTGACGCCATAAGAAACACAACAATTTTTACTCAAACAAACTGAGATCACTTCTTACAAAACTAGCCCCTAAAATTAAAATATTGTGGATCCCTGGTCATGTAGGCATAGCAGGAAACGAGCTATCCGACCAACAGCAAAATCGACATGCAATATGCCCCTTATTTACACCCCAAACATTAATTTAACAGACATAAACAGACACTTAAAACTAGAATTCCTAACAAGAAATAAACTAAACATTGCCAGCTGCCAGCGCTTTACCAACTAAGTTAGTCTAGTTTTGTAAACTTCCCTATATTTAATAATAAATAATTAACTAAAAGGCAATGCAGCTCTTGAGTTCAGCGTTATCGTCTGATTGCTAACAATTCTGTTTAAATCAAGAAAGGAAAGCTAACTTCGGGCGGAGCCTATGTTGATATACCCTTGCAGTTGAGTGGCAGCATATAATATGAGATATATATTGGATCGTATACAGTCGGCCGATCCTTATAAAATTTGACAGGTCGGATAAATTCGCCCAAATTAGATTCCATAGAAAGTCCCATCCTTCTAACTCAAGAAACAATAAAGTTAGGGCATTTCCGATCAATCTGTTATATGGCAGCTATAGGATATGGTCGGGCGATCCTTAACCTGATCAAGAATGTATACACTTTATAGGGTCGGAGATGTCTCTTTGACTGCGTTGCACACTTTTGATCATAATTATAATACCCTCTGCAAGGATATAATTATTAAGAGTAAATTTTTTCTAATTTTTCTAATTTTTTCTAAGGTTGACCCTTAATAATAATAATAATAAAATAATAATAATTTTAAGTCCCCATAAATAAAGAATAAATGGTATATATATTTATTTATATTTCAGACACATAATATGACAAACTCTCGGCAGCATCAGTTCATGTTTCTATTTAAAAAACATTTATTCATTGACCGTTATATAAATTTAGAAGACACTGTGGAAAAGGAATTAATTTACCATCAAATTCTTCATAATTTAAGAAGTGAAAGGTATCCAATCACAGAAATGGAAGCAATTATGTTGACAGCTTTACAGGGTCAACTTGAACTTGGAGACTGTAGTAATGATTTATGCGACTACAGATCTGTTGCGAGTCACTGCTTACCTCCTAGATTTGTACCAAACATTCCACATGAAGCAGTGGCTATGCATCATCAAAGTCTCAGAGGAATGCTTCCCACAGAGGCAAAAAAGTCATTTTTAAATTTAATACAAAGTTGGCCTCTTCATCGATCAACTATCTTTGATGTAATGGTGAGTTCATACATAAGTAATAAAAGATTAACATTGATTTTTATTATATAATATATTGTATATGCTGCTATTATGACGCGGATGAGCTTCTTACTCTAAAACATATCCAAATGAAATCTTTACTTAGTGTTAGTCTTATCCACGAGAAATCACTCCCAATTCTTATAGAAGGAATCTTAAATGCACCTAGTGAATTTGAATTTTTTGCATCTGCCGAAGACAGATGTTACCATGGCCAAGGAGTCTAAAGCTACCGAGCTGACACCTCAAAGGTGTCACATCTGTACCCTGCGGTGTTAATAGGCATCTCAACACAATTCCAAGAATTAGATCGAGATTTTGGTAAGCTCACTGACCCAATAATATAAAAATTATTGCCGCAGAAAAAATGAGCGCCTTAGCAACGGTGAATGACCGAGGTAATGCACGAGCCAACAACCGAATAAGCAACATCAAAATCAAGAACTATTCGTCGAACCAAGCCAGCTGATCTAGCGATAACTTACTTACCGAACATATTTACATTGACCTAAAAGCCATAATATAAGCTTAAACATCTTATCTATAACAAGAAAGATAAGGTTACTTGGAACGGTGCTGTCTTTTATTTTCAAAGACTTCAAAATTGTTGGGACTAAAGTTTGAAGTCGATAGGGATAGTTCACTTAGAAACAGACGAGCATGCTTATATCGACTCAGGATGTGATCTTGATCAAAAACAAATACATATTATCACTAATATTAAGGGCAAAAAAATGACTGGCTACCAGAATCGGTCCAATAATTGTTGTTGTTGGCTGACCAAGCGATATGCAACATTACCCAAATGTTCATTCATAGGCCTTATACAGCCACTGCGTGCCAACTTGAATTCGCCTGAAGAATGCTAGTTCCCGGAATCGATTTCAGAATATCGATTTCAGATACTACTGGTGGACCTGTTGCTTTTTTGCTGTTGATATTGCTGATTGGGTTAATGGCTCATGAACTTGCCAGTCATTTGCCTATTGTTGTTACGGCTATTATTTGCTTGTTTTATCAGTAGGTGCCAAGGCAGATCGGAATTCTTAGATCAAATAAGCCAAATCATTCAATAATTAGTTAGTCAGAAAAACGGACTTTGTCCCACTTGCTTCCTAATGGACCATCCAACCATCTGCGTACATATGAAGCGATCTGCTCGGTCCCGGAATATGTATATTCCATTCCTCCCTTGAGAGAGTGGTTTTGCTGTCATTTCTGTGAATTGGGGTAAAATTGGATTTTAGCTCTATTCTTTTAGCTCTACCACCGATAGGGCAACTGATTTGGCTACTATTATCTTGTAGTAGATCCAGTATGGTAATTCTTGTAGACTACGATTGCGTGAAGTAGAATTATCCGAATGATCACCGTATATAGCCGTCTAACTATCTTTCTAGGCCGATAGACTTACATCAGGTATACACTGCAGAGGTGGATTCCTTTGTTATTACCATCGTAATAATAGCTATATAGCTATATTAAAGTTTTTTCGCTGAAAAGCTATAATTATCCACATTTTTTCGTTAACAAGACAACTTTAGTCCTTGTTCAGTTACCGAGCGTTTTCGGGAGCTTTAATAGTACTGTTTGATTTCTAGCTATTGATACAATTTATTTTTCTACAACTGATATACATACTGAGTAGGGTTGACGACCGAATTAGAATAATGATGCCTGATGCAGCGGAGCGACCGAGAGATCCCGCGAGAGAGCGAAACAAACGCTAGCGCATGAGGGCAAATGCAGGTGGCCGATCGAATGCACGAGAGCAAGCAGGCTCATTTTGTTGACTGCCCGCCTTGTAGCTCCGGACGCCGTCCTCAGCAGAGCCACCATCACCCTAGGGATACTGAAGCACCATTTCCGCAGCTGAAATATGCCCTTGGACAAAAGCGCTGAAATCTGCCCTAAAATGCCAACAACATCCTCCTTGGAGCTGCCACCAGAAATAAGATCATCGACGTAAAAATCTCGAAGCAAGATTTCGGATCCCACTGGAAAGTCATCCACCTTGTCCTTAGCCAATTGGTGCACCGCTCGCACAGATAGATAGGACGCAGGCTTTGTTCCATATGTAACAGTGTCCAATTAATATGTTTGTAGCTCCTCAAGAGGGGAATCTCGCCACAGAATGCACTGCAAGAAGCTGTCATACCACGCCATCCTCACACAACGGAATAACCGAAGGTGGTAACAGCGGATCCGTCGAACACCACTCTAAGTTTCGTCGTGGTGCTGTCAATCTTTAGCACGCAGTGATGTGGCAGAAAATATTTGGAATCTCGATGCAACTCAGGCGAAACCAGGGACATATGACCTAGGTTAAGATACTCCTTTATAAAGGCCGAATACTGAGCGCGCAGTTCGGGCTGATGAGACAGTTTCTTCTCCAACGACTGGAAGCGACGTAGAGCCTATGAGTACGAATCACCCAATAAACCGGAGTTATGTTTAATTGGCACCTGACTGTATAGGCACCACTTTCTAACCGCTTAACAAAGTGACTCTCGCAATCCAGTTCGACCCTTGATGCCTTCCCAACCGGATCGGTGGAGATTTCCACTTCCCAGAACTGTCGAAGAAGTTGATCAAGCCGCTCATCTAAAGGCCTCCTTGGGCAAATCAGTCCCGACTGCTCAGCAGCCATAAGAACCTTGCCATTTTCAGGACCTCCGCCTCCACAAACAACCCAACCGAGCCGAGTTTTTTGGATTGAGGGCAAACCAGAAGATAAATGAATTTGCCCAACACAAAGCAGCTCGTAAAATAATCCAGCTCCAATTAGAAAATCAACTCGCTGCGGATGGTGAAAATGAGGATCTGCTAGCTTTACATTGGCGGGAATTTTCCAAGAGCTGACGTCCAATGCTAAATTGGGCTGAAGGTCAGTGATGTTGGAGGCTACGATCGCAGTTACTTGCGCCGAGTAGTCAGAGCATTGGGATTGCAAGCTGAGTTGCACAGAAAACCCATCGGTACAAACCCCTGCGTCACCTATACCGGACACAGAAACCGGAGACCTTATCTACCGCAGCTGCAGCTGGTTTACCAGCCTTGAGGTGACTAGATGCCCCAGCGATCCAGAATCCTGACCAAAATATTGGCAGTGGCTAGCAGCAGGACATCACCAAAACGATCCTTGGCGACAAGATAATTGACGGGAGCGGGCGCTAACCGAGAACCAGCGTTGCTAGCTGCGGAAACCTCTGGAGAGGAGTGTTGGCCTTGAGCTGTCGAATTGCCACCAAAATGCAGCAAGCTATGATGCCTGCGTCCACAAGCACGGCAGCTTGACGAATGGCAATGCCGAGATAGGTGTCCAGATCCAAGGCACTTACGGCATAAATCCAACCACCTGACTTCGCCTAAACCATCCTCAGGCGACAAGCTTATAAACCTTGGGCAGGAGTTTATTATGTGAGAATGGCCATCACAAATCATGCATACGGAATAGTTTGAATAGTAATCACAAATGCAGAGTTACCTGTATGAAAAGGTCTACGCCGTCATACCGCAAGGCTTGGTACATATGATGTCGTCAGCAAATCCAGGCTCCCAAAGTCCGGCATCTCTGCTCAAGAAAACTGGCGATGGACTCCCACGTTGGAATGGAATCCAAGGAATCCGAGTCAGCTAGCATTTCCTTCCACTTGGACTGCGTGGCATCATCAATCTTCTGCAACAGCACTTGGATTATGATGCAGCTAGCAATCTGCTTCGTTGTGCCCATGCTTGCCATGCGAATTAATTTTGGATTAGCTCCTGGATGCTAATAAGTAAGTTAATAAATGCAATGGTACTGCGTGTACCAATGATGCCATGTAGAACAAAGCAGACAAATTTATTTATTAATGGAAGAATCCGGAATAAAATTTTTTCGCCGTTCCTGCTTTTGGGATGGAATGGGAAATGAGTTGTGGGGTCTCGGGGCGATCACGTCCAGTGACTTCTGAAAAAAATATTTGTAGAGGATTTTTTACTCTTTGGACTCATTTAAACGATGAAGACCATTGAATTAAAAATCTATAATCTAAAGAGTTGATTTTACGCAATACAACGATTATCTCTTGATACCAATTCTTGGTCTACCGCATAATGGATTGCATAGTATCGTCAACAGCTCGATACTCAGTAAAGTAATTATGAAAGCCAGCACGGCCTGCAAATTTTAGATGTGCATCTCTTTAACATAGAAAGCAATAGATGCTAGAAGAAGAAGAACAAAAAGAATAGAAGATAATTACAAAGGATCAAAATGCATTAAATAATTGCCGGTTAATTCAAAATGTTACTCAATAGAAACAAAATATATTTCGATTGCAATAAATCCACTTTATTATCATTAAACTACGGCACTGTACAACGCGTAGCGATACGTCTTTATAATTAAATACAAGAGAAGTGGTAATTTCAAGTCGAAAACGAGTTTAATATATTCGAGAGATTCCAGTCGACGTCTTAGTGCTTCCGGACGTGTAAATCAAGCTTCAGAACTTTTTTAGTTACCAGACAATATGTCATCTGCCTTGGTAATGACGGACCGAGATTTTGCTCCAACACAGCAAATTACTGCTGTGAACTGAGTAAAAACAAAACCTATACGATAAATAATAAATACTATATGGATACTGAATACCGATTTCAACATGATGGATTACCCCATGGCCAGCTTAGAGATTCTCAGTTATTCAGTTAACCCAACCCATACCTGCAAAGAGAGAACCAATCCGCTAACCGTCGAAAAATAAATAGGTGAAAAAACCTTCCTGGAAAATGGAATGAGTGATCAGAGTCCTCCTACCATTTTCTGAAGACCCAACCAGTCTCAAATCTTCGACAGTTTTGTGGTCTCCAGAACATCGAGTTCAATTACACTTATTCAAAATCTCAAATATTCAAAATATTTAGTCTAATTTTCTGATTGACGGTTATATATATAATGTGCCGCTGCGTTGTAGGTGTATTCTGTCTGAAACCAGGGTTTGGTTCCAAGCAAGATTGTTTTGGTGTATGATGATATCCAATGATCGTCTGAGACTAGTGGAATGTCGAGATCTTATTGGATTTTTTTATCATTACAAATTTACTTTTGGCACTTGCGCCAGCCATCTCAAACCCCCCTACGCTGAATGGATATGACTACCAGCAACCGAGATATATTGACTCCAAGAAATAATGAGCAAGATTATATGAAAGAGCTGTCCCATGCGTCTCCGAAGCATTTTGTAAATTGAATATTGTATGCGTATTGTGTATTGTATTAGGTATGACCTAATTTGGGGTTTTGATTAGTCCATGAATTGATATGGAAATCCGACTTAATTCGGTCGCTATCCAAAAGCTGGAAGTGTTACACATTCGAGTACCATGGTGCCTTTGATAATTTTCAGTATTCCCATAGGATGATATTAATGTTATCCATGCTTGCATTTCTCCACAACTGATCGCCGTTATGTATATTGACTTAAAAACTGTGTTGTAGAGAAGGTCCTCACAGTCCAAGAGCAGGGGAGATTGGGAATTCAAGATTCATCATTCAGAGTGTCAATAATGTCAGTTAAATGTTTTAAAATTTGTACTTAAATTTAAACACATTAAATTTGAAAGTATTTTAAAAGTTTTTACACTGATAAATTTGACGAGTAATTGATTTAAAAAACAAAAATTTTTAATTGCTAAGGGATATTTTAAGTAATATTGTTATTTTAATGTATGTGTTGGGAATAACTTGTATTTTTTTTTATCCCTGATTTAGACTTAACTTGGCATCAGCCCCCCATTTGTTATAACGCAAAGCAGGTCCCGCAATCCAACAAGGTCACCTATCTTGGCGTACCTTCTATACCGACAAGTATACGTCTAAGAGGAAGACCCAATTCAAATTAAACACCAAAACTACCACTTTCAACTTATACTAGAATATTAAGTTTACGTCTAATGGTGAATTTCAAAAGTATTTTAAACCTTTGATTTGATTTGATTAGAAGGTGTTGATTTTGTAAACCATTTTAAGTTGCACAATTCATAAGCTTTGAACCACATAAGATATTCGAAACATTTAGATAGCATTCGACAGGTAATTGTTGTTAAATTTTAATATGTTCTGGATAATGTGCCAAGCCACCCATTCCCCTTTTTTTAGGGTATTGAAGTAGAAAAAACAAGTTTTCTCTAAATAAGAAAAACAATTATGAAAAAGTTATAATTTTTACTTTTAATTTTCATTGATTTCAACTAATATATATTTTAAAAACTTCAAAACATTTGATGTTCTCTCATTTTTTTTTTCTCATCATTTTTTGAAAAATTTATAACCTATATTAAGGAAATTTCTAATAAACAATGTTATAAATTCGTGGCAAGATTTATCTACTATTGTAAAACGAGCAGCCCAAGACTGATAACAGAGGTTTGTTCACCGAGAATCAACCGACGAAGTCGATAACCAGGAATAGCTGTCGGAGCCAACCATCGGTTGACCAGGAAGTTGTTTGTATATTCCCTTGCAGTTAAGTGGCAGCTTATATTATTATATATATATCAGTTCGTATATAGTCGGCCGATATGAAATTTGGCCTTATGAAATTTGGCATAACCCATAACCCGAAGTTATAGTATTTCCGATCGTTCAGATATATGGCAGCTATGGGATATAGTCGCCCGATCCGACTTATATACTGGCTGCAAAAGAAAAAAGGATGTGTGCAAAGTTTCAAGTCGATACCTTTAAAATTCAGAGAATTGTTTGCGTAGAAACAGACAGACGGAGGGACGGACAGACAGACATGCTTATATTGAATCAGGAGGTGATCCTGATCAAGAATATATATACTTTATAGGGTCAGAGATGTCTCCTTCACTGCGTTGCACACTTTTTACCATAATTATAATACCCTCTGCAAGGGTATAAAAACGTTATCTAAAATAGAATCAGTCTCAAACAACAATCGAACAGGATTCGATATTCAGTACCATAACCGCGGTACAGGATCACCGGCAGGACTCCCTTCCAAGTCGACATACCTCAGGATGTTGCTCTGTCATTCCAGATTCACCAGCAGGACCCAGTTCAAAACCAGAATACTTCACATTCAAACGCAGAACAATCCAATTTCATCGTATTACATCGTCAAGAGGTTTTTTAATTTAATTGTAAATAAGCTTCACTACTTTTTATTTTAGTGTGGTTTTCTTGTCGATTGCATTTAAAATAATTTGATGTTGTTATCAAGCACTGTTTTTTTTATCACATTTGTTTTTGTAATAGGTTATAGTCTATTCCCGTATCGCCAAGCGTTGGGCAGTACCATATTTGGGTGAGCATAATACAGATTTTCTACAATTATGCAATCCAAGTGTAGGTCTGCTTCTTTTTTCCGCTACTAAGGAGCTGCAGAAACCAGATTCTTACAAGAACATCGGTCGAGTAGTATTAAGATAAATAATAAATAGGCTGTTGGAGTAAAACTCGCATTATCTGCTCATCTAATCTTCCACAACTCTATTCCTAGATTCTATTCTGATATTTTTTAAATTGCATCATATGCTCCGAAGTTTTTCTAGATTGGTACACCAATTTTAGACGTGAGAAGATGGAGGAGTCTTAGTCTCTGTAGACTCCAATTTATTCTTTAAAGAGGTGAAGTTGCAAGAGATTTTATTAAATCTGCTCAATCGGTGAATTTTACTTATATTCCACGTTCATCCGAACCGCCACATATTGGCTTGTATGTACATACTGGTTTGACTTGTCTACTATTCAGATGTTTTTTATAACCGGTACTTGTTGCGTACAAGGGTGTATTGTATTAGCGTTAATGTATGTAACAAGGAATTATCCCCGACCCCATAAAGTATGTATATTCTTGATCAGCATCAACATCCGAGCCGATATAGACCGTAAGTTCGACTGTGCTTCTGTCTATATGAACGCATGGATCTCAGAAACTTTAAGCTACAAAGCTTTAAGCTTTGCAAGTAGACTATACAAAAGCAGATAAAGTTTGTTAAAAAATTTGGTCGCCCCGCCATAAAAAATAGCATATTTCTGTAGCGTTATTTGAAAAAACTATTTTATACCGACAGTTAAAAAAAGTTTTTTGAAAAAGTTTTAATGCCAAAATATTTCAATGCCTAATTATCAGCCAAATCTGTTCATTTCCATAGGAGTTTTAGAGTTTCATTCTGACTTGAATGACCTTTTATCCCAATAATAATAACAATTATTTATTTTCAAATTTTTCGAGTATGTTCGCATATGAAAATGAGCAAGACAAAGTTCCAATTTATGATGCTTATACACTGAGATAAGAGGCCAGAGTGAGCACGGTATAGAACATAGGGAGAGCGAAAGCTCGCTATCTTAATGCTAAAGATAAAGTCCGTTGAAGCCGACCGGCCTACAATAGCGCATAAAATAAATAAAGATTATTTAATTTTAGGGATCTAATCTATGCCGTGGTTGCTGCCTTACCCGACATTACTCGGCTGTGGTTGACGTGGACGGCACAACGTGGAAGGCTGGCTGCTGGATGACTATATTTCCTAAAAATGCAGCAGGCTGTCATACCTCCTCCCACAACTACGACAATTAGCAGCGAGGCACTCACGCAGGTGATGGCCATGTTGGAGACATTTTCGTCGCCTAGCCTCACCAAGGCGATCGCAACCTCTGCAGCTTTTGTACCTTACTTATGTGAGGATTGCAGCCCACGATAGTTGAGAAAGCCGAGTGAAACTCAGACCACTCCGAATATTCTCCGCTAAAAGTAGGGAGAGGAAGAGGAGGCAGGGAAGCTCCGACCGAGCGCTGCGTCCGCCTGAATGCTGGAAGCTCCGCTGGCAAGCGTGGAATGGGCAGCAATTCGAGCAAAGCGCAGCGTCCTCTCAAGCTCGATTTCGGCGCTACAAGCTCAAACACGGTCCATTGCAAGTCGCTGCTGATCTCTAAAATATCCAATTCTTTAAGCTCCCCGTGGATTACCTTGAAGTCCTTGGCGACCAACTGGCCATGACGCACGTGGAGCATGGCATCCTCTACCTTGAACACTGGCTGTAGGGCTCCTTGAATCCTCTTTAAATCCTGGAGAATATCCTTTGCCTTAAATTTTAAAATAGCACTTCGAGCTGGTATGGAGTCCATCGTCTCTATAATTGAACTATGAACAATCAAGTAATAAAACGCAGTACATAATTCTGGCGCCAAAATTATATTGCCTATAATTTGTTTGATTAAACTTAATTATAATTTCGCGCGGCGAACACGAGTTATCCCATTGTGCGCTCGGAAGTGTAAATTGAGTTCAGGAATGTTTATGTAATATATCATTCATACTTGCGCGGAGAATGCACTTGCAAAGGGAACGTGTGTATGTATGCTATAAATAGCGGACCGGATAACAATTGACGGTCGTATTGGAAATTTATTTATAATAATAAAGAAGTCGAATTTATTTATAATAACGAAAAAGAAGTGCACTGCTGCACTGTAAGCAGTTTATTTTAAATGTTCATACATATGTACATTCAACACACAGCGAAGAACTGAACCACATATATTCGCACTGGTTCTTTTTTATGATCGTGAAACTGTGTTAATTTTATTAATTATATCATGTCGGGGTCACTAATTTTTGGTCATTGAAATTTTTCAATTACGTTCCAAATATAGTTTATTTTGCGTGCATATGAAATGGAGGCAAAGAAAATGACCCGATTTATGATGCGTATGCAATAAGATAAGACGCGAGAATGAGCCCGCGTTAAAACATTAGCTTCATTTTAAAGATAAAGCCCGTTGAAACCGAGCGGCCGAGAAGAGTTGACTTGCGACCAGCGATAAAATAAATAAAGATAAGACAAACTATACTTATTATATTTTAGTGATAAATCTCTGCTGTGAATGCTGCCTGACCTGACACAGCTATTGTCGAAACCATTGTACCATTGTAAATATTACACTCGGTGATTTATAAAACCAGGTGTTTCATAAACACTAGGTGTTTCTATAAAAAACTTAATAAAAACAAATATTAATGATTAAAAAGAAACAAAATAGTAACAATAATGGAATTATTGAACTCGGCTGGAACCTGGTACCCTTTACATAATAGCCGAGAACTCTACCGTTGGGCTATCCCTGAAAGTTCCACGCGAAAAAGTCTCTAAAGTTCAGTTGTTGCTACGTGCTACTTAAAAAATCTCCCAAAAATATGAGCTCTTTCTGAAGCTCGTGTCCATTGAAAAGCGGTTCTAGCGGTGAAAGCAGGAAGCTGAAAATTGCTTGGGTTGTTTTTTTTTCGCAGTCCTTTCGCTACCAGGCAAAGCAAAATTAGCAGTGTGTGAATTGTTTAGGAGTATATTTTTTCAAGTACGTTCGCGGCCAGTTCAAATCTTTTGCTTCACCAAATTGGAAATAGTGAGGACATTGGTGTTGCACAGACAAAACATATTTTTAATATACGCAGATTCTGCTTCAAAATATACGTCGATAGGTACCTGAACCAACATTTGTTTTAAAAGTTATTCAGGAAAAAGTTTTTTAAAAAATTGTTAAATTTTTCTTGACAATTAATGAATAATGAAATATTACGAATAATGACGAAAGTAACGAATAATGAATATCTATTCGATAAATCGACAAATTTTTAGCAATCGACATTTTTTCTCCATAGTCAAACGGTAACTCTCGGAAAACGAGTTGATTTTATTTGAAAACCAAAACGATTATTTACAATTTAACATTTTTGGTTGGAAAAAATACCCTTCCTGAGCCCACCCTAACGATGTTGACTAGAAATGACGCTACAGTGCCAGTACAATATCAGACGACGATTAGCTAAGATAAGAAGTAAAAGTATGTGTTTTGATTTAAATGGGATAAAACATATATGGACTACTTTTTATAGGGGTACAAAAAAATTTTGATATCCCTTAAAAAACCTCTTGCGTTTTACACGCTAAGTGTGCCGGGTTCACGGCCTTAGTTTCGGATACCACTTCTCGTAGGTCTGATCTCCACTTTTGCTGTGATGGTTGTCGTGCTATTCAGGACGAAATGAGATCGTTCATGAGACAGACTAAAAGTGGATTTAAAGAGTTGATTAGCGATTTTCGTAAAATCAATGACCAACTTTGTGCGCTCGATACACAGTTTAATAGTCTTCAACTATTAAATGAGTCTCCAAAGCGTAAGAAATCCGCTATTAGTGATGTACTTGTGGCGAATAAACTTCAGCCTACTCAGCCGACAATTTTTCAGCCGCTTATATCTCTGCGCACCCCAAGGGCTGGAACTGGGAAAAGCTCGGCTTCCGAATTTGTCAATATTAATGAGCAATTGTCCGATTTGTCCTCTGTGGCATCACTCCAAAAGATTCCACCAGACCCAATTACTCAAACCCCTTATGAGTCACCGAACAAGGTTTTCAAGCGTCTAAGCCCCTGGTACGAACTAATGCTGCAGTATTAGTGACGGCGGCACCAAAACCTTTACAGGTGATCCCGCCATCGAAACACATAATTGTTTCTCGTCTTGCCCCAGATACTTTTGAGATTGATATTTCGGCTTATATCAAAGCTAAAACAAAAGCCGATATTAAGGTGGCAGATATTACTAAATTCAAATATTCTTACACCAGGCACACGTCATCTTTCAAAATACGTGTGCCCGTGCAGATGTTCAAGACGATCTGTTCCGCCAGCTTTTGCCCAGAAAACATTTTCGTCTAAGAACATCAGCCAAGTACGGTGAAGAAAACAATTGCCAAGCCTGTGGGAGTAAAACTCCCACATAATATTCCTATCAGAATACTAGAGGGCTACGCAGTATACTTCCCAAACTGTAATCTGATAGTTCTTCCTTCACATCTCACATTATGGTCTTTACAGAAACATTGTTAAAGCCGAAGATTTTAAGATCTAAAGTTTTTCCAAATAAGTACACAACTTTTAGACGTGAAGGGGTGGAGGAGTCCTAATTTCTGTAGACTCCCATTTCGCTTCTGAAGAGGTAAAATCACAAGAGTTTGGTGACATAGAATTTCTTTGTGATTTTAGAGTGATTTTAACACTCTGTCCGGTCAATCTTTATACGTTACCTGTTCTTACATACCACCTTCGACGGAACCGCCCACATACTGGCAACATTTGTCCGCTAATCGTCTCGTTTCGGACCGATTCTCTGATGAGGACCAGCTGGTAGCTCTGGGGGACTTCAATATACCAGATCTTATGTGGTCCAATATTGAGAATTCACCGTCCTTACTGCTTAACTCGCACCACGACTTTCCTGCGGGTTTGATCGACAGTCACTCGGGCAAATTAGCCACGTTAGAAATTCCTTAGGTCGGCCGCTGGACTTGTGTTTCGTTTCTGATCCTGATGGAATTACACTTTCTAGAACTGTGCCCCTTTCTAACCCTGAGGATCCGTATCATCCCACTCTTGAAGTTTTAATCGAAAACAATAGCTTAATTGACCTTAAGTCTACACTTATAACTAATAAAGTTCGTTTCTTCCGTAAGGCTGACTTTACGAAACTAAATAATGAGTTAATTTTGGAATTTGATTGGTCCGATTTACTGGCATGTGAAGATATAAATACTGCATTAAACAAATTTTATTACACTTTGAATTTATTTTTCGCCGCTTGCGTGCCATGGAAATATCCGTTGGTTTCAAATAATCCGCCTTGCTATACAAGGCATCTTTAAAATTTAAAGAACTTAATGAATAGAATATTAAACAAACATAAATTATCTGGCTGTACAGTTAGTTATTCAAGATACTTAGTTGCTCGGCCTAATTTGACGCTGAATGTTATCGGAGTTATATTCGCCGCTGCCGGATTCAGTTTACTCAGGACCCGAAGCAGTAAACACTAAGGCCAAATCTGTATCTTTTCCTCCTCTATTTACGTTTGAGAGCTAATATGCAAACACCGATCTGGCAATGAACGATCTCTTTGCAAAGCTTTTTCAAAAAACGTATTCACATAGCACCATTCCAGCTCAGCCGTACACTTATATAATATCCAATCAGCCAACCTTGAATTTTGCCCATCTTTTGTTCAATGTGGTGTGATATCGGATCTTCTTAAGGTCAAGCCCGTTTATTCGCCAGGCCCCGATGGAGTACCAGAACTGCGCCGAGGCATTGTGCAAACCGCTCCTTAAACTCATTAATCTATCGCTGGAGATATTTCCTCTTATGTGAAAGGAATCCTACATTATTCCTCTGCATAAGAAAGGGAAAAATCCGATGCTACAATTTATAGAGGCATCTCTAAATTGTCAGCAATTTCAAAGCTTTTCGAAAAACGTATCACTCTACATTTCCAACACCATGTAATTCAATAATATCGCCGTGCCAACATGGAATCGCTTTATGAAGCGCCGCTCCACCACAACCAACTTATTGGAGCTAACATCTTTAGTCACGGATGGGTTCTGGAATGGCTTACAGACAGACGTCATTACATTGACTTCAGTAAAGCATTTGACTCTGTTAACCATTCGCTTCTTATAAGTAAACGCAGTCTTTTGGGATTCCCAACTGATCTCCTTATCTAGATTTCGAGTTTATTATCAGGAAGAACCCAACGTGTCTTCTTTAAAGATGTTACCTCACGTTTAGTCCGCGTCACATCTGGGGTGCCCCAAGGAAGCCATCTTGGACCTTTACTTTTTACGCTGTTTATTAACGACTTGCCCCTTGCCTTAACTGACTCACTAGTACTTATGTACGCTGATGATGTTAAGCTTTGTCTTCAGTATATCTTTACTACGCCCAATCTAGACTTCAATCCGATTTGGATAAATTTCAAAATTGGTGTTTAGCAAATAACCTAAAGCTTAATGGATCGAAATGTAAATTCATATCATTGTATCGATCTAGCCCTCACCAGGCTACGTACTTTCTCTATGGGATGGCCTTAGAACGTTTAACTCAGATTAACGATCTGGGAGTCCTATTAGATTTGAAACTTAAATTTACCGACCATATATCCACCATGCTTAATAAAGCTATGGGTGTCCTTGGATTTATTAAAAAATGGTCAAAAGAATTCAACGACCCTTACATTACTAAAACTTTATACAAATCACTGGTCCTTCCGATTCTAGAGCATGGATCCTCAATACGGAGTACACCAAGATCATATAGAATCTGTACAAAAAAACTTTCTTATTTTCGCACTTAGGGGACTTAATTGGGATGAAAGTCTTCACCTTCCCTCCTATCATAGTAGACTTTTATTAATCAACTTACCATCATTAACAAATCGTAGAACGATGCTGGGTAGACAGCCAGCATTTACTAACACGCTTAAATTTTAACGTTCCTAGGAGAATGCCTAGAAACTTTCGTCCTCTACTCCTTAGCCATTGTAGCTCGACATATGCCCAACACGATCCGTTCAGTGTACTCTGTTCGGACTACAATGGTCTCTACCACACTTTGTCGCTTTGCTCTACTAACAATCTTAAATACTTTATACTAAACGCCTTATCTCTGCAAAACTCTTCCTCGTGTTTCATACTCTTATTCTTCTCGTTTACTTTCTCGGATCTATCCCCGCGATTACGTTACAGCGATTACAGCGTCCCTCGGTCGGTTGGACGGGAGGTGGGCTGTACGTATGCAGTGGGAACCGCGCGAATGTACAGTTTTTATTCTGCGATTAAATGTTATGAATACGAGTGTAGAAGGAAATGGAAGTCGTGGAGCCGCTTGATGATTGACAACAAATCTTTTTAATTTATTCAGTTGTTATAATAAAAATAAATAATTCGTTTATTATATTTTAGGATTTTCAAATGTTGGTCCACGCATAATTCCAATATCGGCGTCCTCACCCTACGTCGTATTGAATGATGTAAAGCATCTTAAATTTTTTCAAGACAATAAGGGAATAAAATTTTTGAGCATCCTAAACATTTTCTGTGATTAGTATATATTACAAATTACATTTAGAAGGGAGGGCTTTAGTTAAATAAGTCAAATAAAAGTCAACTAAAAATGGAGTGG
Organism: Drosophila atripex; assembly: GCA_035045925.1. Classification (NCBI taxonomy): domain Eukaryota; kingdom Metazoa; phylum Arthropoda; class Insecta; order Diptera; family Drosophilidae; genus Drosophila; species Drosophila atripex. The sequence continues at coordinate 44,522 of JAWNOP010000054.1, forward strand.
AAGTGTGATGAAGGGAATAGTGCGATTTGCGTTTCTTTATTTGGTTGGTTTCTTTATTTAGAAGGAGCAGCTGAGGTGCCGCTCCAACGATCGAAATGTCTCTGTTCTTTTACAATATTTCTTAAGTCTAAGTAAGGCTAAGTCTCGTAGCAGCGCTGCTCGCAGGCGGCGGCAGAGAGACGGCTATGTACTTATATATAAAGGAATATAATAATATACGTTGTTATGCGCTCTCAAGTGGAGGCGCGAGGGGTATGCATATGCTGACCGTTTGTTACGATTATGCTGACACTAGCACTTTCTGTGTGTGGGCTAAGGCATAACGATCGGTTCATATTTCGGCCACTTAGGGTTTATGACCGGGACTTTGAAATATGTAAACACTGCAACAAAGTGTTACAGTGCGCACCCTTTAAGTACTCTCGGTACAGTGGGTATTCAATATATGTGCATACTACATCTCCCTCCTTTTGAAAAATAACGTAATATAATGAAGTTATTTTTATAATAAAAATTTCTAATTAATATATTTTATTTTTTTTTGTGGTTTTTTTTTTATTTGTTTTTGTATTATCTTATCGGAATTAAAGAAAATGAAATTATTAAAAGAATATGTTTATTTATTTATTAATGTATGTGTGTCTTTGTATGGCCATACTAAGTGCAATTTATGAAATAAAGATTTTTAATCTATCCTTATGAACTGTTTGTTTTTTATGTTTATTATTTGCTATTACTATGTTATCTCTATCTCCTATTTCCGTTACTATATACGGACCTGTATATTTAGGATCTAATTTATGACCTGTCTCGTTTTTTAATAAAACTTTGTCACCTACTGATATATCTATATCCCTTATTTTATGATCGTATAGAATTTTATTTTTATTCTTATTTGCTTCTAACATAACTCTAGCTCTTTTATAGGCTACTTCTAATCTATACTTACTCTCCTTAGCATAGTCATCTATATTATATAGTGCTTCTACACTATCTATGCTATTAAAATGTTTTGGCAAATTACTTGTTTTACCGAATACTAGCTCATATGGACAATAAGTATGTGCCATAGAGGTTGAAACAAAAGACAAAATATTGAAGCCATACGTCCCAATCAGTTTTATCAACCGATATGTAAGATCGTATGTACTCATTGAAAGTTCTATGACTTCTTTCTATTGTTCCAACTGTCTGGTGGTGGTGTGCTGTGGATGTAATGTTTTCAATCCTTAAATATTTGCACCAAATCGTCTATAATTGAATTCTTATATTCTGTTCCCATGTCCGTAATGAACGTCTTCATTGGACCGTATTTCAGGTATAAAAGATTCAAATATTGCTTTAGCGACAGTATTGGCATTTTTATTCGGAACAGGTATGGCAACTAAATACTTAGTTAAATCACATATTAAAGTGACTGCATACTAATTGCCATTTTCTGATTTTGGCAGTGGACCAATAGTGTCCACTATCACTCTGTCGAAAGCATTTATTGGTGTGTCTGTAATTGTTAAAGGGTTCTTTGTGTGTTTAGTTATTTTTGATTTCTGGCATTTTTGACATTTTCTTACGTACTCAGTTATATCTTTAGACATGCTTTTCCAGTAATAGTGTCTTTTTACTTTGGCCAAAGTTTTTGATATGCCAGTATGACCTCCTTGAATTGGATTATCATGAAATGTAGACAAAATTGCTTCTTTCTCTTTTAAATTTGTTATTTGGGTCACCGGGTTGAGTAGCGCTACTCTTAATGTTTTCAATATTTTATTGCCCATTAATTTAAATTTATCTATTGAAGTATATTCAAAGATATTTTCCCACGGTGCCACTTTGAGTTGGCTGATTTTATGTATACCGGCTTGCATTTCAAGCCTTTGGAAAAATTGATCTAAAGCAATTAGTATATATACTCCATACTCCATTAGTATATAAATCGCTAACATCATATCTTGCAGTAATTTTTCTGCCATGTTTAAATAAACATAACATATTTTTTATCTGCAAGGTCACTACTTTACGTACTTCATCATTGTTTATGACGTCGTATACGTTGGGCTTAGAAGCTTTATTTAAAGATTGCCTTGGCAATTCTTGTTCTTGATTTTCCGCGCGGAATTTTTGATGATACCTTACCTACCTTGATATCTAGTAGTGACTTTTAATACATTTCTAGTTATATTTTGTAGATCTTTGATGGTTATTCTTGATAACGCATCAGCTACATGATTATCTTTTCCCTTTAAATATTCGACTGTAAAGTCGTATTCTTCTAGTTCGAGCCTCATACGTGTCAGTTTAGAACTGGGGTTAATCATTGAGAAAAGGTATATTAAAGGTCTATGGTCTGTTTTTATTAAGAAATGTTTTCCATATATGTATGGTCTGAAATGTAATATCGCCCAATGAATTGCAGCTAATTCCTGCTCAGTAGTACATTTGTTACTTTCACCTTTTGTAAATGCTCTTGATGCGTATGCAATGGGAAGTTGGAGACCATTATGGTTTTGAGTTAAAACCGCTCCACATGCTTGCTTACTTGCATCTGTTATTATACAGAATTCTTTAGTGAAATCTGGATATTGTAGCAAGGTAGGTTCCATAAGTTTTGTTTTTAAGTATTGAAATGCATTTTCACACTCATCCGTCCATTTAAAAGGAACATTCTTTTTACATAATCTTGTTATGTGCCGTGAATAGTCGGCGAAATTTTTTATAAAACGTCTATAATAGTTACAGAATGCTACGAAACGTCTAGCACTGTCCGCGTCGTGCGGAACTGGGTAGTTCATAATGACATCGTATTTCTTGTCATCTGGAAGTATTCCTTTATCAGTGCATTTATGACCTAGAAAAGTCACTTCATGCATAAAAAATGAACATTTTTCTGGATGTAATTTTAGGTTGTATTTCCGACATTTCTCAAAAACATCTGTTAAGTTCTTAAGCATATGTTTTTCGGAACAGCCAATTACTATTAAGTCATCCATATAAAGGAATGCTTGAGAAGGTTCTGGACCAGAGAACGCAATAGTCATCATTCTCTGAAACGAATTAGGGGCTATTTTTAATCCGAAGGGTAATCGCGTGAAACGATATGAGCCGTTGCTCGTTGAAAAAGACGTTATATCTCTTGAACCTTTTTCTAGTTCAATTTGATGGAATCCTGACATTAAGTCAAGACACGAAAAGTATTTTGCTCGACCTAGTTGATCTAAAATGTCATCAATTCTAGGTAATGGGAATTTATCAGATAGTAATTTTTTATTTATCTGGCGGTAGTCAATTACTAATCGCCATTTCTTTACATTTGACCCGGGGAATGATTTCTTAGGAACAAGTAACAATGGGCTATTGTATTCGGATACTGACGGTTCGACAATCCCGTCCGAGATTAATTTACCTACTTGCTTTTGTATTTCGTTCACCTGACTATGTGGGCTTCGATAGTTCTTTATATATACGGGTTCATCATCTTTTAATCTCAGTTTCTGTTTATAAAAATTATTTGTGGTTATTGATTTGGTTTCCAATCCGAATATATCGCTATACTGGGTGCATAAGCTAGAAAGCTGTGACTTGAACTGTGGAGGGAAGTTTTGTGAAAGTTGTGATAGTACTGATTTTTCTCTATTGTCTGAATTTGTGTTGACTACATCGTAGTTCGAAAGTGATTCATATGTTAGGTGATCTGTACTGACTACTTGGTCGGTATTTGTTGTGTTTAGTAGTCTTATGAAGGCATTATTAGATTTTGCTATGGTATTTGCAATATAAATGCCATGCTGAATTTCCTGATTTGGAATAAATACACTGTCTTCTTTTGAGTTAAGCTCAATTTTACGAATAACTTGGGATCTTGCTGGCAGAAGTATTGAATTATTGCCAGAACTATGAGTTATTGGTACATTAATTGGAAATTTTAAATTATTGGGTCTAATTATAAGCCAATCTTCAGATGGCTTGAAGTCTAATTGACAGTTGTATTTTTTGATAAAGTCGATGCCTATTATTCCATCGCATGGAATTGGGAAATGTGAATTTAAGATATGAAAACCGTGTGGAATTATGTAATTGGTGGTCTGTATCTCCAACGAAACTAAACCTTTGGATTTGGTTATTTCTTGACTTAGGCCTTTTATGTCTATGATGTGATCATATTGGATGTTTTGGAAGTTATCCGAAGTTTCTTTTAAAATGGAAATGTCTGCACCTGTATCTATTAAAAAGATAAGCTCTTTTCCAGTAGCTACATTGAAAAATGAAACGAATATATTTTGGCTGAGATTAATGGTGTGAACTCTGACTTCTCTTATTGTTGAGTATTTAAAGGGCTTTGGGAGTTTCCCGAAGTGTTTTGGTTATTACTTTGCGTAATTCTGACATTGCTTTGATTATTGCCATTGGGGCCTCGGTACGAGTTTCCACTGCCTCTATAGTTTCCTCTATATTGGCCTCGTCCTCCCCTGTTATTTGGATAATTGTTATTGTTGTTATTTTGGTAATTGTTGTTGTAGTTATTGTAATTACCACGAGAATTACCTCTATAATTTCCACGTCCGCGATTTGAGCCGCGCTGTGGATAATTCTTGAAATATAGGACAGTATTTGACTGTCCAGTTGCTTCAGTGCAACTATTGACAAATTTGGAAACAGCATCATTCATAGTACTAAAGGTGCCAGCTTGCATGATAAGTTTTACCTTATCGATTGTGCAGTTTTTAGTCATTGCTTTGACTGCGTGCTGCGTGGAATAACTTCTGGCTAGCTCTAAAGGTAAACCATCCGTTATATATGCACCTTCTAAGGCTTTCGTCATCTGCTCAAATTCTTGTGTATATTGGTTAGCAGTTTTATTGCGCTGCTGTAAGTTCATCAGCTTCGCTGATAATACTTCAACAGTTTCGCCCTTGACGTTGCCTCTTAGTTTAGAAATCACTTCAGTAATTGTTGTTTCATTACCGATTAGATTTCTGGCGGCACCTTTTAGCTTTGTTTTTGTTATGGAGACAGCTAATTCTTCGTGCTCGCCTTTTATTGATTCTATTATTTGTAAAGCATCGATGAAACTTTTTAAATTTTCAGCCTTACCATCAAAAACTGGTATAAGCTTAGATGCTGTATTAATAAAATCAATATTTGATTGTGCCATTGTGATGGATTTATCTATTTTGTATTCTATGACACTCGAAGTGTCTGAATCTGTAGAGTTATCCAGATCAGTGTATACCGCCGGAATAGTAAGATTATTTAAATCTTTATCTTCTATTTTAGGGTTTACTTTGGGAAGCTCTTCTGACTCAGATTCTTTCGTTTCTGTTGATTCCGAGTCAGGTGCAGTGTCAACTGCTATTGGAGTGTTTAGAACGGTTGGTAATGATATTTCTAAACTGAACTTTTGTTTAATAAATATTAAATTAGATCGTAGTCGTACCAAAAGTTTCGATTTTAACATTTTAATATTTTAACGTGCTTCCTAACCGTATTCTTTTGAATGAGTCTATTCTGAGTTAGAGACTTGTACGATCTGTCAAAATTAGTTTTAATGTTTGATAGTTCTGTGTACAATTTGTTCCATTCCATGCCTTTAGTTTGGCCATGCATGAGAGGAATATATTGAAATATTTTATATTTATTATTTTATTTATTTATTTATTTTTTTTTTATTTCATTTTCTTAGATTTTAGGTGTTAACATTTATGTGTAATATGTTGTATGTTTTATTTCATTTTCTTAGATTTTAGGTGTTAACATTTATGTGTAATATGTTGTATGTTTTATTTCATTTGTGTATAGTAATTTTGTTTTGTCTGGGTTTTTTTATTTAGATTTTGTCCAGGTCATTTGCTTGACTCTGGAATTTTTTCTATAAACATTTGTTGTGTAATTTATATAATTTTAGCAATACGCTTGCTAACATTATAATGACGATTATCATTAACAATATTGTAATTGTTTGAAGATCGATTTTTTCGGATTCAATTTTATTAACGACATTTGCCGTGGAATCTACAATTTTCGTGTCTACTAAACCCATTTTAGATATTGTATATGTTTTTATTTTTCCAATTTCTATTATATTTTTCTCTGAGTCATATTTTATAATGTTACTTAATTTTTCTGGGAAGTAATAGTCAGAATCATTTATTTGATCTGTTTTACTTATGCTATTACTTCTCATTAAAAAGGTATTAAAATGTTTCATAAATTTTTGAAATTTATGCTATTTTTGAATTTATTTTTTTTTCATTAGAAAAGAATTAAAATGTTACATAAATTTTAGGAATTTATGGTATTTTTTTTCTTTAATTAAAAAAAAATTTTTTTTTTAATCTGAGTTTTTATCTAACATTTTTTCCTACCTATTATTTGTACAGCTATACGGGCCATACTTTCAAATTGGGCAAAAGAGGTTCCGCTCAATTTTTCAAAAAAAATTATATTATAAAAAAAAATATGCATCGCAGTGCAATCAAAAAAATTATGCAACGCAGTGCATGGGTTAAAAAAAAATGTTTCTCCTCAGTTGATTTCCCTTTTTTTTTCCACGTCAGCTGGTCGTCGGCGGTTTGGCTACGCTGACGTTCCCTCGGTGGCGCAGGAGGTGGCGTATTCCCGCACTCAGTTTGCTGCTGCTGCTGCTGCTGTCCGGGGCCTTTTGGACTCAGGCGTTACCGGTGCCGGTCCTCGCACAGGTGTGGTTGCAGTGGGGGCTGTCCAGTGGTCCAGGGCAATCCTTCGGGCACGTCTTTTTTGTTTCGGTAATGGCTTTGGTGGTGGAGGTTTTGTTATTATTTTTTCATTAATTTTCTTTACTGATACTGAGTGAGTGGCGGCAATTTTTGGGCTTTTATTCTTGTTACTCATTAATTTTTCTTTCAGAAAATCTAGTTCTGATTGAAGTTTTTGGGCTGTAGCCCACGCGGGAGGTGGAGTGTTTACGTAGAGTAGCCACTTTAGGTGTGCTACTCTTTTTTTTATTTTTTTCGCGACTCCTACGCGATTGCCCATTGCTTCACTCTACTCACTCAGATTTTTGTAGTTTTTGTGTTTTTTGTGCATCCTCGTGCATCCAATGCGAATCCTCCTGGGTCTATCCCTTCTAGTCCTTCGATGTCCTTCGATGTTCCATCGCTGTCACGGTCGCCATGTGATGAAGGGAATAGTCCGATTTGCGTTTGGTTGGTTTCTTTATTTAGAAGGAGCAGCTGAGGTGCCGCTCCAACGATCAAAATGTCTCTGTTCTTTTACAATATTTCTTAAGTCTAAGTAAGGCTAAGTCTCGTAGCAGCGCTGCTCGCAGGCGGCGGCAGAGAGACGGCTATGTACTTATATATAAAGGAATATAATAATATACGTTGTTATGCGCTCTCAAGTGGAGGCGCGAGGGGTATGCATATGCTGACCGTTTGTTACGATTATGCTGACACTAGCACTTTCTGTGTGTGGGCTAAGGCATAACGATCGGTTCATATTTCGGCCACTTAGGGTTTATGACCGGGACTTTGAAATATGTAAACACTGCAACAAAGTGTTACAGTGCGCACCCTTTAAGTACTCTCGGTACAGTGGGTATTCAATATATGTGCATACTACAGAAGAAACGACAACCGCATATTATATAAAAAGCGGCAGTCTTGTTCTGGGGTTTTATTCCAGAATTTTATAAATATTGTTTGGTATTTTTCCATATTATTTTTTTTTTGGGTTGTTGGAGATTTTTTTTTGTTATTTATTTTTTTTTCTTTTGTTTTAGTTACCGGATATTTTTTTTGGTTTTTTTGTTTTTTTAAGGTGTTTGGTTTTTTTTTCGATCTAAAAACAATTTTTTTTTGTTGTTGAATTAAAATTTAATTAGAGGAATCCGAAACGGTCTCTAGTATGCTGCAGAGTTATTGGGTTGAGCTGAGTTGTATTGCATCGCATCAAAGTTTACGCAAACACTATGGGACCGCAAGACGGATAAGCTGGGGGTGTTTGGCATAGGAAAATAGAATAGGTGATAGGTAGTTTCGGATGATTTCAGCCAGGAGAATGGATCGTTAGAGAAGAAAAAATGATTAAGAGTATTAGTGGTTTTGATTCACTGTGTGAGTAGTTTTAATACTAGTTGAAGTAAATCTTAACTATAAATAGTCACGTAGAATGTTTAATGTGATTGTGGCGAATAATCTTCTGCCTACTCAGCCGACAATTACGCAGCCGTTTATATCTCTGGCCATCCCAAGGGCCGGACCTGGGAAAAATTCGGATTCCGCATATCTCAGCATAAATAAGCAATTGTCCGATATGTCCCCTGTGGCATCGCTTCAGATGATACCACCAGACCCAACAATTCAAACCCCCTTAAGAGTCACCGAACCGGGTAATCAACCGTCCGGACCCCCGGAACGAGCTGATGCCACTGTATTAGGTACGGCGGCACCAAAACCCTTGCAGGTGATCCGACCATCGAAACACATATTTGATTCCCTGTTTTCCCCTGATACTTCTGAGATTAATATCTCGACTTACATTAAAGCCAAAATAAAAGCCGACATAATGCTGGCGGATATACAAATTTTTAAAACCAGGCACACTTCATCTTTCAAAATACGTGTGCCCTTCCAGATGTTCAAAACGATTTGTTCCGCCAGCTTTTGGCCAAAAAACATTTCGTCCAGGTGAAACTCCACTAGAGCCACTGACCAACCTTCCACCTCATCTTTCTCAGCTTCAAATCTACTATCTTCACTAACACTTACCTATTAGAATACTAGAGGATTACGTAGTAAACTTCCCATACTGTATTCTGATAGCTCTTCCTTTGCATCTCACATTATAGAAATTTTTCCAAGAAAGTACACCACTTATAGACGTGATAGAACACTGCGATGGGGAGGAGGAGTGCTAATTTCTATAGACTAAAAATTCGCTTCTGAAGAGGTAAAATCACAAGTTTGGTGGCATAGAATTTATTTGTATTAAAATCTTCTTGTCCGGTCAATCTTTATATGTTACCGGCTCTTACATACTACCTTCGTCCAAACCCCCCACATACTGGCAACATTTGTCCGCTATTCGGTTCGTTTCGGATCGTCTGTCTGATGGTGACCAGCTGGTAGCTCTTCTGGTCTACTCTTCTGGCTCTACTGATCAGGCAATGGCCGATCTCTTTGCACAGTTTTTTCAAACAATTCACCTAGCACCAGTCCACCTCAGCTTTACACTTATAATATCCAATCAGTCAACCTTATATTTTGCCCATCTTTTGATGAAAGTGGTGTGTTATCGGATCTTCTTAAGCCTGTGTTCTTAGCCTGTGTATTCGCCAGGCCCCTATAGAGTACTGAAGCTGTGTTCTGAAGAACTGCGCCGAGGCACTGTGCAAACCGCTCCTTAAACTCTTTAACCTATCGCTGGAGAATTCGATCTTTCCCCTTATGTAGAAGGAATCTTTCATTACTCCTCTGCATAAAAAAGAGAAAAAATCCGACGCTGTCAATTATAGAGGCATTTCTAAATTGTCAGTAATATCAAAGCTTTTTGAAAAACTGCTCACCCCACATTTGCAAAACCTATGTAGTTCAATAATATCTCCATGCCAGCATGGCTTCATGAAACGCCGCTTCACCACTACCAACCTATTGGAGCTAACATCTATTGTCACGGTCACACAGACAGACGTAATTTACACTGACTTCAGTGAAGCATTTGACTCTGATAACCATTCGCTTTTATAAGTAAACTCAATCTTTTGAGATTCCCAACTGATCTTCTTATCTGGATTTCGAGTTACTCATTTGGAAGAACCCAACGTGTCTTCTTTAAAGATGTTACCTCACGTTTAGTAAAAAGCCATCATAGACCTTTACTTTTTACACTGTTTATTAACGCAAATTAATTCCCTTAGTAGATGATGATTTGCTGCGCTTCGATGGGCGACTGCGGAACTCAGCGATGGATTTTGATGCACGCCATCCACATATTTTGCCAAGAAGCCTTTCCATCAGGGACGCATTTTCATGAGATGGAGCTGCACTCTGGTATTCGGGCTTAGGGAAAATTCGTTTCTAATACTGGCCCATTAAGGAGAGGAAGACCGTTTCGAGGGTATGGATTTTCGGACTTGAAGCATGTCCAGGCTGATCTACCGATCGAGAAAGTCGAAGGTTTCCAATACTTTGATGTAAGAGGAATGGATGTTTGCGGACTATTTTTCTACAAGGAGGAGACTCGGAAAAAGGCCCATATCAAATTTTACTGAAGATTAATAAGCTAGCTGCGAAAGCCCGCACAAAGTACAAAGCATATATTGTTTTTCAATGTTATATTTTAAGCCTGGAAATTGGAAAAAAAAACTCACCAAATTATATTCCCCCATAAAATCACGTCGGGATCACCAAATGTTAAGTTACCGAGCGTTTTTGGTTGTTAGAATCAATGTACTTCCTCTTTTTATCTCTATTTTTTTGTGCGCACTGCGTTTATTACATCTTTTGGTTATTAACTTTCAACACCCGGTGCTTATTTTTATTTATTTATTTATATTAATAAAATTAAAATTTTACATTCGTATCGCTTCGCGTGTACAGTGGTATATTTGGAGGTAAAATAAGATTTTTATTAAAATTCTTCCAAAAATAGCTCTGCTTCTTCATCTTTAGCAGTGTTGCTTCTTTTGTCGCTCACGAGAGGTTCTTATCTCTATTCTTGTGGTTTATCCACACTAACCTACACTAATCTCTATATTTCATCTCCTCTCTCTCATCTTCTTTTCGTTTCCCCGGTTCAGTGGTTCAAGGTGATATCAAAAATAGAAACAAAAATATTAATAAATTGACGTAACATTATCATGGATTTAAAATCGTCTGTGCGTTGAAGACTTTTAATAAGACAATCTCGTCATCCCAGCCTACCATCCACTGCTGGCTGTGTGACAATGTTTTACACGCTAAAAGTTTCGGCCTCCACTTTTGTGGAGTGTTCTCCACACTCTCCACAATGGCCAACTTTGTGCGCTCGATACACAGTTTAATAGTCTTCAACTATTAAATGTGTCTCCAAAGCGTAAGAAATCCACTATTAGTGACTAGATGAAAAATTCGGCTTCCGAATTTCTCAATATTAATGAGCAATTTATGGCGAATAAACTTCAGCCTACTCAGCCGACACTTATTCAGCCGCTTATATCTCTGCGCACCCCAAGGGCTGGAACTGGGAAAAATTCGGCTTCCGAATTTCTCAATATTAATGAGCAATTGTGCGATTTGTCCTCTGTGGCATCACTCCAAAAGATTCCACCAGACCCAATTACTCAAACCCCCTTATGACTCACCGAACAAGATTTTCAAACGTCTAAACCCCTGGTACGAACTGATGCTGCAGTATTAGTTACGGCGGCACCAAAACCTTTACAGGTGATCCCATCGAAACACATAATTGTTTCTCGTCTTGCCCCAGATACTTTTGAGATTGATATTTCGGCTTATATCAAAGCTAAAACAAAAGCCGATATTAAGGTGGCAGATATTACTAAATTCAAATATTCTTACACCAGGCACACGTCATTTTCCAAAATACGTGTGCCCGTGCAGATGTTCAAGACGATCTGTTCCGCCAGCTTTTGCCCAGAAAACATTTTCGTCTAAGAACATCAGCCAAGTACGGTGAAGAAAACAATTGCCAAGCCTGTGGGAGTGAAAATTCCACATAATATTCCTATCAGAATACTAGAGGGCTACGAAGTAGCTGTAATCTTCCCAAACTGTAATCTGATAGTTCTTCCTTTGCATCTCACATTATAGACTTTACAGAAACTTTGTTAAAGCCGAAGATTTTAAGATCCGAAGTTTTTCCAAATAAGTACACCACTTTTAGACGTGATAAAACACTGCGAAGGGGTGGAGGAGTCCTAATTTCTGTAGACTCCAATTTCGCTTCTGAAGAGGTAAAATTACAAAAGTTTGTGATTTTAACACTCTGTCCGGTCAATCTTATACATCTTTGCACCTTTCTCACGAATAGCTTAATTGACCTTAAGTCTACACTTATAACTAATAAATTTCGTTTCTACCGTAAGGCTGACTTTACGAAACTAAATAAGTTAATTTTGGAATTTGATTGGTCCGATTTACTGGCATGTGAAGATATAAATACTGCCTTAAAGAAATTTTATTACACTTTGAATTTATTTTTCGACGCTTGCGTGCCATGGAAATATCCGTTGGTTTTAAATAATCCGCCTTGCTATACAAGGCATCTTTTAAATTTAAAGAACTTAATGAATAGAATATTAAACAAACATAAATTATCTAGCTGTACAGTTAGTTATTCAAGATACTTAGAAGCTCGCTCCAATTTCACCGTGCATAACGCAGAATGTTATAGGAGTTATATTCGTCGCTGCCGGATTCAGTTTTTTCAGGATCCGATGCAGTTTTATAACTTTGTCAACACTTAGCGCAAACATTTTTTTCCTACTCTGCTTCGTTTGAGAACTCATATGCGAACACGGATCAGGCAATTATTGATCTCTTTGCACAGTTTTTCCAAACAACATATTCACCTAGCACCAGTCCAGCTCAGCCTTACACTTATAATATCCAATCAGCCAACCTTATATTATATTTTGCCCATCTTTTGATTAAAATGGTATGTTATCAGATATTCTTAAGGTCAAGTCCGTGTGGAGTACCCGTGTGGTTTGCACAGAGCTTCGGCGCAGTTCTTCAGAATACCCTTCACACAGCATTCTGAAGAACTGCGCCGAGGCAAACCGTTCCTTAAACTCTGTAATCTATCGCTGGAGACATCGATCTTTCCCCTAATGTGGAATTTTACCTCAATTAATATCTTAATCTGGAAGAACCCAAAGTTTCTTCTTTAAAGATGTTACCTCGCGTTTACTCCGCGTCACATCTGGGGTGCCCCAAGGAGGTTTGGTCATTGAGATTTTTCCATGACCTTTAATCCAAATAATAACAATAATTTATTTCCAAAACGTTATAATATTGTTTATTTCCGATTATGGGCGCATATGAAACGGAGCGAGACAAAGTTCCAGTTTATGATGCTTATGCACCGAGATAAGGGGCTAGAGTGAGCCCGCTATCTTAATGTCACAGATAAAGTCCATAAAAGCCGACCGGCCGAAAAGTATCGGCTTGCGACCAACAATAGCGATAATATAAATGTAAATACTCTGATCTTAGTGATAGTCTATTATCTATGCCGTGGCTGCTGCCTAACCCGACAAAGCCATCTTGGACCTTTACTTTTTATTCTGTTTATTAACGACTTGCGCATTGCCTTTACTGATTCACTTGTACTTATGTACACTGATGACGTTAGCTTTGTCTTCAGTATAGATTCACTAGCCCCCAATCTAGACTTTAATCCGATTTGGATTAATTTCAAAATTGGTGTTTAGCTAATGTAAATATATGTCATTTTATCGATCTGGTCCGCACCAGGCTGTGTACTTTCTCTATGGGAATGCCTTAGAACGATTAACTTGCCCTTGCAGTTGAGTGGCAGTCCGCTAGGTGGCGACACGCGTCTTATATTATAAGATATATTTCGGATCGTATATAGTCAGCCGATCCTTATGAAACTTGGCAGGTCGGATAACTTTGCCCAAAGTAGAGCTTATATCAACTCAGGCGGTGATCCTGATCAAGAATATATATACTTTATAGGGTCGGAGATGTCTCCTTCACTGAGTTCACACTTTCGACCAAAATTATAATACCCTCTGCAAGGGTATAAAAAGTCAAAAGAATTTAAGAAAGACGTTATATAAATCATTGGTCTGTCCGATTCTTGAGTATGGATCGTGTTTCTGGTGCCCCCCAATACGGATCTAGGTGTAGATCACATAGAATCTGTAAACAAAAACTTTCTGACTATCGCCGTTAGGGCATTAAATTGGGATTCAAATCTTCCCCTCCCATCTTATCACAGTAGACTGTTATTAGATAATTCACTTACTTGTTAATCAACTTACCATCATTAACAAACCGTAGAACGATTGTGGGTGTCATGTTTTATATAATCTTATTTATAGTAATATAGACAGCCAGCATTTACTAACACTCTTAAATTTTAACGTTCCTAGTAGAAGCACTAAATACTTTCGTCCTCTACTCCTTAGCCTTTGTAGTTCAGCATATGCCCAACACGATCCGTTCAGGATATTATGTTCGGACTACAATGGTCTCTACCACATCTTGTCACTTTGGCCCATTTACAATCTTAAATCCTTTATAATAAACTCTTTATCAGTGCAACACTCTTCCTCGTAATATCTTACTCCTACTCTTCTCTTAAACTTTCTCGGATCCATCCCCGCGATAACCGTACGTTATGCCGCAGCGTCCCTCGGTGGGTTGAATGGGAGGCGGGCTTTACATATGCAGTTGGAACCGCGCGAAAAAAAGAAAACATAACGAATGTCGCATCTTTGTGAACCAAATACATCAATTATGCAGCCTCCCAAAAATTTCTCAGCCGTCTGCGTCGTCGTTGACGGGTCTCATCGACACTATGTCATCGATTTATTGCAAACTCAATGATTATACATTTACTGTTGATTAGAGTGGATCCAGTGACCATGCAAAAATGGGAAGAGTCACTTGATTATGAGGAATTGCCGCTGTGCTCCGATTTCGAAAAAAAAACAAATCGCAGCTACCAGCACCTGTCCACTGAAGAGACTGGCAAACCAAAGCAGGAAAAATCTGGGGTTAGCAAGCAACTTAATAGAAATTGGATGGCTTGCTCCTCTGCCAATACCAAACCAGCTTGCAGTTATTGTAATGGTCAAGACCATTTTGCAGTCCGTTCACTTGCCTCGCTGTAATCCAAAGATTTGTAGTTTGTTAAGTCAGCCTCTCTCTGTTTATATTGTCTGCGAAAAGGTCACATGGCAGCGAAGTGCAAATCGACTAGATGTCAAATCTGTGCAAGATCGCACCCTAAACTTTTGCACCGATTTAAAGTGACTGATAATAAAATAGCGTTACCACCGCCAACAGAAAGTCCTCCTCCAGCTTTAACGAATGATGGCCCTTCAACTTCACATGCTTTGCATGCTTCGTCCCTAGAAAGTGTATTGTTAGCAACTTCGATCGTTTGAACAAAAGAATAACGCACACATATTGGCCCGAGAAAAACTTGACTCAGGGTCACAAATGAATTTTATTACTGAAGATCTTGATCAATAATTACAGATCCGTAGGGAGGAATCGTGCATCAACTTGCTTGGAATTGGTAAACAAGTAAAGAAAAAGATACACACAGTGGTGAAGTCGAGAATCAATGGTACGAGGAACATTATCGGAAGACTACTAGAATATTGCCTTGAGCTCGATTTGAAGTCAGACTTCTATTTAAGTCGGATCCAAGCGTTTTGGGCAACTCATTCGAGATAGCCAAAGGAGATCCTTAAGGAATCTGTATTTAGAATTTATGGAAGAATGTCACCTGCAAGCAATGAAGTGCTTGCTACCCCACACTACGTTATACCTTATCAGTGTGCCTTTCGGCTTCAAAGCATATCGACCAAAATACGAGTCGTTTTTGATACGACCTGTAATTCATCTTCACAGAGATGTTTAAATAATTTGTTGAGGATGGGTCCAAAAATTCAGAAAGAGTAAGTACTCAACTCTTCTTCGGTTTCGGCCAAATAAATTCGTTCCGATAGCCGTCATAAAAAGATGCATCGCCAAGTAATGGTGAATGAAAAAGATAGGCGATACCAGTTGATGGTGTGGACAAAAGAGCCATTTGAGTCCATGAAATTGTGCAAGCTCAACACCGTTATATGTGGCACTGTACCAGCCCCGTTCATGGCCATAAGGTGTTTGAAGAGGTTGAGTGAATCTGCGAAAAATACATTCCCTCGAATTAAAGGAGACGGGTAAAGGATACAGTAAAATCGATCTGGCACAAGTTCATGAACTTGTATTAAGAGAAAATTAAAAATATTCGATAAACGTGGTTGTTAGCCCAAGTCTACAGCAGCAAAATCTGTTTGTTCATGAAACCTGGGCTGAGCTTACCCTTTCGTTGTTGCGGGTCGGGAGACGACTAGCTAATGCTTCTATATCGTAGATCGTACGAAATTTCCAGTTTGTTGACGAAGTGTTCTCAATTTGTTCAGAGCTACGTACGTCCCTTACACGAGTCGAGTTTTCTTGTGGGTCTGGTGAGCACTGTTTTTTGCGAAAGCGTATTTGAATAGTAAATCCGCAAGAAGTCTGCAGTCAGATAGTACTGCTTTAACCCCCATGGAACCCCCATCTGATAACACAAATATTGAGCGATTTACCCTTGGATCAAATCCGTGTTCTCCGCCTATTCTCCATATGTGGCGTTGGTTGCTGTGTCCCTTTTAAGACGACATTGAAAATTCGTGGTAGGCCAACATTGCCTTTTTTGTTGCGTCCAATGCTGTTCATTAAAAAGTTGTTTCCGATTTTTCAACTGATTCCTGGTCCTGATCGCAGAGGTCCGCCAGCCGCCCCAAAAATGGATCTCTGCAAGATTCGTAGAAACTCACGAATGCGCGGTCTAGCTCTGGAGCTATTTTTAAGAGAGCAGTCCACAAACTGGCGAGGCTGTTAGTTGGTTGAAGTTGGATGGAGGCTTCCCGCGGGACCGGTGTAGATAATATATAGATTTTTAAATAGTTTAGATATAGATAGAAAGTAGAAATGGATTTGTTAGAAATGGATGAATTGAATTTGGAATTGTTGGAGAGTCTAGTACAAGTCAGCATAGGGCGGAGGGGGAGCGCAAGAAAAGCTCAGTTTCGCTCTTGTGTGAATTCGTCCCGCTTGCCGGAATAGATAATCTAGGCTTAAGTGTAAAGCAACAACAAAGCAAGTATTTTTATCGTCGTTTGTGTTTTTTAAATATTTATACAGCCACCCATTTTTTCGGAAATGTGAGATAAAATTATCTCAACGAACAACCGATTTTAATACAATAAAAAACAATTCCCCTCGAATCGGTTTAGATTCAGAAAATAACTCTCAACTATCCAGCAGTTAGAGATAGGGAAAATATTGGATTGCTGTTTAGCTGGATTATTACGAATTATAACAACAATGCAGAACTGTCTCAAGGCAGTGTACTTGGTTCCCTATTATACCTAATGCTTAAAGCAGACAAAACAAGAAAGGAAAGCTAACTTCGGACGGAGCCGAAGTTGATAAACCCTTGCAGTTGAGAGGCAAAGTGTCAAATTATTTCACCCAAAGTGGAATCCATACAAAGTCCCATCTTTCTAACCTAAAAAAAAAGAAAGGAAAGCTAACTTCAAACGGAGCCGAAGCTGTGCTGAGTATGCGCCCATCAACCAGTGATGGGCTATTGCCTTTACCGCTAGGCTATAGTCTGGCCTGTTGATGGAGATTAGTTTTTCCGAAATCTTCCTAAAACGAGTAGGCCAGGTTCTGCAGGTCTGCAGATTTCTTCATATCCTAAAGGTTACCAGGTCTAAAAATTTCCTGCTATTGAGCCTGTAAGTTGCTAAGCACTTAAGTTGTAAGTTGGTAGGATGCATATTAATTTTTTCACCAAAAGGAGAGGGTGGTAGTTCCTGCCCTTGCTTTTCGTCTGCGTCGCAGTTTTTGTAGTGGTCCCAATGACCGTACTGCAAGTCCATATTATACTGTGACAGTCTTTGACTGTCGTAGAGTTGGAAAAAGAGCCGTCAAGTGCCTTACGTGCTGCTTGTCTGTCCGAGAAGATACATATGGTATCTTGGTTGCCCGTAAGTGCTGGGGATTTAAGTGCTTCTCTGATTGCTATTACTTTAGCCGGGAAGACACTGCTGTGGTCGGCAAATCTGAAGGACTCATTGAGACACAGACGCTCACAATAAAAACCACCTCCCACATGAGCGTTAAGCTTTTAAGCTTAACTGTAAGCATATAAACTGGTCCGGGGTTTCGCATTCCATTCCTTTCTAGAGGGGATAACGACTATGAAGATTATGGTGGGTTGATCGACGGGGATACAGTAGTCCGTACCCCCTTCTGGCATGAAGTGTTGCAGGTCCAGCTTTGTATGACACAAACTAGTATTGACCCATAGATTCGCTCCTCGCAATCTTATTGCCGCCAGTGTGCCTATCTTAACCCCCATCAATTCCACTGGTAGTAGGACTAGAATGAAGTCTAGGGCGTCGCTAGGCGTAGATCGTAGACTGCCTGTGATGCAGACCTCTGCCATACGCTGCTTCCTCCTAATCCTTTTTCTACATAAGGAGTTATCAAGGGCAGGCTACCACTCCATAAAATAGAATTGCTCTATAATCACCGTGTATAACCTTGTATCTTCGGGGACATCCCCCATTTTAGACCTACCACCATTGCCATATCTACGGTATTGAGCTTCCAGTCCAGTTTCCTGTATAACTTGATGCCTAGTTGGCCTACAAAGGCGATAGCAACATCGCCCGTGTATGCAATGACTTTGAAGGCGCCACCCTCTAAAGACCGCAGTAGCTTTTTAGCACAATGCCAGTAGTGAAAACTGTGGTGAAGATTTTCTTTATCCATTTTCTGGGCGCGGAGATTTAAAAGGTGTGAAACTATTTATCGCCCATATAGAATTCCTTTTAATTAAGAGGTATTCGAGTGAGCCCTGGTAGCCCTGGCTATGCATATCCAGGATTGTCCTTTCCGAGGAGCAACCAGGGATTGTGCTTTGATAAGGGCCTCAAGGGACTCCGGACTTGAATCTTCCGCAGTCTTCATATAGTCTTAGTTGGGAGCTGTATATGAAACGATTTTTTTTTGGCGAGATTTTTTTGTTGGAACAGAAACTGGCCAATGCAACCTTGCCTTTTGTAATTCCTTGTTATTCCGCCTGTGTTAGTACTATAGACGAAGTTAAAAGCTCTGCGGGTATTTTTTTTGAAAGGCGCTATCGCCGAAGTCCACCATGGTGGCGTTTTCCATTTGTTGCTACTCCTTCTCTTTTTGGGACAGGCCATGTGGTACGTCTTGATATTTGCCACAGTAAGTGTTTTTACCATCGCACTAAGATCTTCATCAGATTCGTCATTCCCTATATCTTTTATAGAGGTCTCAATTTGCCTTCCTAGGATTGCGAACTGGTAGCTTAGTGATGTTTTTGAAAATGATGTTTTGAACAAATGACCGCTATTATAACGTAGCGGTGATCTGAAAACAAGTGTTTGTCGAGGACCTTCCAGCTGGTGACTGCGTCAGCCAGGAGGTATGATAAGATAATGTGAAGGACTTCTCTCCTGTTCTTGACGACAAAGGTGGGTTTTGATCCGCTGTTACCCAATAAGACCTTAGAGGTAAGGATTAAATCGAATCGGTTCTTTTTTGCGAGAGTGCATGCTCGCCTTTTACTTGTCATATCGGCTGTATCTAGAAAAACCTGTACGTGTCTCCATGGATCAGGGCTTTCCGTATGAGGGCTACGTCAGCTCCACTCTAAGTGATGTGGCGCAGGAGGGTAACGGATGCGTCCTTACTGTGTTGGAGATGGTTCGGCAGCAGTGTCAGAGACATCCATTAAATTTCCCACCATAGTAACCTCGTCTTTGGTGTCGGAGCCTAGCAGTGAGTCCTCCTCCATTCGAACGCGTCCAAGAGTCCTTGCCAAGCCACTCTCATTCGAGGTGCACCCCACCAGAATGTCCATCTCTACATCCGACATTCCTTCAGGGAGCCCCTTTGGAGCTGCGGGCAAGGGTTCTGTTTATTCATTCTCTCTACGTAATTCTCTCTATGTAACAGCTGGGTCCAAATTCGCTAATTCAGATCCAGCACTGCAGCAGGTATTCGCTTAATTCCATTCAGCGAGCTCGCCCCAAGGATGTCACTGCTAGCGTCAAGATTGGAACCAAACAATTATACCGACATAAAGACACTTCAGAATAGAAGGGAGATCTCGTTATACAGCATCTATTCCTCATCCTCTCCTTTTTTTTACATTTTTGGTCCGTTGCGTGTAGACGGTGGTTTAACAATTCGTCGCTTGATTTTATAAGTCGTCATCCAATTATACTACATAAAAGTCATCCAGTTACTCTGCCTATTATTTTCGGTTTCCATGATATTCAATCCCATTACTGGCCACTTGGGGGGGAGAAAAACGGTGTCGAAGGCATTGCACAAATTTATCTATTATGGCTAGACTATGGGTACTATATACTATATTATGGCTGATCTCCCAGAGAATAGAGTCAGTGGTTGCCAGGTCTTTGGAATCATGGCGTGGATTTCTGCGGTATTTTATTATAATCCAAAAATTCGCCACAATGCTCCTGTGAAATTTTACACATTTACAATTTTACATGAAAACACTTTCATTTGTTTTGTTACCAAAGTTGTCCACCTAGACCTTATCTCTAGGTTCACCTCATCTCTAGATAAGGATCTATCTACATCTGCTTTTTGGCAAGCTTTAAACATTTGGTTTGACAATGCAACCAATTTTGTTGGGGATAAAAACGAGCTGAAGGAGCTGATCCAACTCTTCATCTTCTGCTGAATTTTGACGCGATTGAGTCCATCGAGTAGAATTTTATTCCTCCTCAATCTCCGAATTTCGGTGGATTCTGGGAAGCGCCTGTCAAAACCGCAATGCATTATTTTTACTGGGCTGTTAGATCCTCAGTTTTTACATTTAAGGAGCTGCGAACTCTACTGTGTCTCTTTTAAAAGATCCTGCAGACCTACTGGTGGTCCGTCAGACAGTTTTATAGAGCCTGACGTCACGATGCAGAATTTCAACCATATGGACAGCTTGCACCGTGTGT
The DNA here is from genome assembly GCA_035045925.1 of Drosophila atripex. NCBI lineage: Eukaryota > Metazoa > Arthropoda > Insecta > Diptera > Drosophilidae > Drosophila > Drosophila atripex. Next base: position 65,313 of record JAWNOP010000054.1, read on the forward strand.
CTTTTCGGCAGCTGCTTTTCTGGGCCTGATAGAATAAGTGGTATATGGGCCTTCTTCAGAAACGCTCCAAATGTGCATTCGGCCCTGCCTTGACAATAAACGATATAGTGCTAGTTAAGGGCGAGAACCTACCCCCTTTGAAGTGGCCGTTGGCGAGAACTATGGTTCTAGTCCCCGTTCGAGATAGAGTATCTCGAGTGATTAGTACCGCATCTGGAACCACTAAGCGCGCAGTGGCTAAACTTTGCCTGTTGACCCTTAATGATGAAGCAGAAGGACAGGCTCAAATGGGGGGAGGATATCGGGTCAGGCAGCAGCTACTGCATAGATTTTAACTTAATTTTTTTAATTTTAATTAAATATGAATTTAGATTATCTCAAGTTAAAATTTATATTATCGCTATGTTGGTAAAGCTTTTCTTGGCGCTCGTCTCCAACGGGCCTTGTCTTTAGCATTAAGCAAGTGAGCTCTTGCTCTATCTATATTTTAAGGTGGTCTCTCTCTCGCTCTCATATGATTGCATACGCAACATAAATTGGATTAGCTCTGTTTCACTCCATTTCATCTGCATGCAAAATAAGCATTATTATAACGTTTTTAAATAAATAAATTTCGGACCAAACACTCGACTTTATGTTATTATCTTCTTTTTAGTGATTGTTTAATTCTAATATTTCCAAGAAATAAAGGAGTCATATCAGCAATATGTTTGTCTTAGCCTAAACAAAATATCGTTAGTATAATACGTGTTTTACAATTTCAGCAAAGCTTCACTTCCAACTGGCCAAGAATGCTCTGGTTAGCCATCGACCAAAAAGGGATTCATTTGCTGGAACATCGATCAAGGAACATCTTATGCACCCACGATTTTGAATCTATAATATCATTTTCCCCTAATTTAAATTCATTAATGATATTCACAGGAACTGAAAAAAAACAATCAAAAGTTATTTTAAGTACTTCACAGGTAATTATAGTCAAAAGCGTTTTTATCTAAATATATTGAAATAAGTTAAAATTTTTGTAATCGAAATAAAATGTTGTAGGCCTTTATTAACATAAAAATATAAATTCAATAAATTTTCAGTGTTAGGAGTCGATCTTGCTGTTGGTTTTGAAGGAAAAATCTAAATATAAGAATCAAATAGGATAAGCCTGAAAAATTACAAAAATATATAATTTTGGCTGACTTCAAAACGAAATCAAACGCACTTACATGAAACCGTATGAATGTGAATGTGTGAGTAGCATAGATCCATTTAACCGTATCTGAACAACCAAAAACGTTCAATAAGATTATGAGCGTAAGAATGAACGTTAGAATAAAGGTAAAATGATCTCCGGGGGCCTGCTGAGGCCTAAGTTTTTGCGTCCATATGAAATGAGTATTCTAAATAAATGTGGTGTGGTTAGTACCTAAAATCACCCGACCCCAAATTCGGTGAAAAAAACAACCAATATAGGTTTACAAAAATAAACATTTTTTTATATTTTTATTTTTATTTCCTTAAAAATAACACAATGGACTTTTCAGTTATGTCGATGAAATCCAAGTAAGAAGATCAGCTTGGAATCCCAAAATATTAAGTTTACTCAAAAGGAGTGGGGGTCAACAGAGTCAAATGCTTTACTGAAACCAGCGCAAATGATATATATTTTAACCATTTACCATTTAACCATTTCAAAATCCAAATAATGAAAATTAAGTTAGCTACAAAAAGTTGATAGTTGTGGAGTGGAATTGCTGACAATTTAATTTTCGTTTGCTGGACAACACGACTAATGTAAAAACAACAAACCTTCGGGAAGTGGCACCCCAAAACGCAAAAGCCTGCAAAAGAAAACTAAAATTTTTGAGAAGTGGCGATTTATTTCTCAACATAATCTCATTTAAGCTCAATACACTTGACCCAGCGATGCTGCAACTTCTTTAATCCGTCTGAAAAATACGTTTTCTCAGGGTCTGCAAAATAGGCCTCTGTGGCGGTGACGACATCCTCATTCGATACAAATTTTGTGACCACCGAGTACCTTTTTCATGTTTGGAAACAAAAAGAAGTTACACGGGTCCAAATCTGTAGAATATGGTGGATGGGGTAATATTCCGTAGCCCAATTCAACCAATTTGGCCGTGGCGAGGGCGGAAGTGTGAGCCGGTGCATTGTCATGATGGAAGAGCACTTTTTTCTTCGCCAATGGGTTGTTATTTTCTGAAATTCGGCGGCGAATCGGACCAATAATTCGGCATACAGCCCTCTGATCGTTTTGCCCTTCTCCACGTAATGGATGTAGATCACACCTTGTAAATCCCAAAAAACGGTGGGCATCACCTTTCCGGCCGATGGGACAGTCTTCGCCTTCTTTGGAGCAGGTTCGTCGGGTGAAGTCAACTATTTCGACTGATCCTTGGTCTCTGTGTGTACCAGTGGATCCAAGCTTCGTCGACGGTCACGAAACGACGCAAAAACTCCTTCGGATTGCGCTTAAACAGCGTCAAACACTGCTCTGAAGTGGTCTCTCTTTGTCCGGAGTAAGCAATACGCGATGGTGAATTTTTGTCACGTTATCCTCCGTGGTAGCCGTTTTTGGGGCACCTGGGCGTGGCTCATCAAAAACCGACGTGCGAAAACGTTGAACCAACCATAGACCGATATTGCTCTTTCTCAATTTTTCTAAAATCCGCGGACTCGTCCGATTCCACACGTAGTCAAAACAAAACTACGAGTCCGATTCGATTGAAATTTCGACAGAAACCGTTTTCGAGAGTGTAAATTTCTTTTTCGATAGTGACGCCATCGGGCGGTGAAGCTAAGTACTCATCGGACTGCCCTCGTACATAATGCGGTTGGAGATGATTGCTTCTCCTTGATGCATTAATTCACACAAATACCTTTATACTCCACGAGTACCGCGTAAAAATCTGGTAAAAAATACTACACTTTTTTGGAGCGGCTTTTGCTGCATATGTAGAGCCCATTTTCCGCCCAACCGATGAAGAGGTGCTGGCGCATAATATATGACTTGAATCGCGGGATAGATCCGAGGTAGAGTATTGCTAGAGTTGCATAAAGTAAATGGTAACGAGGAAGAGTGTTGCTTTAAAAATGAAAAAATAAGGTTATATGTAGAGCAAAGCGACAAGATGTGGTAAAGACGATTAAAGTCCCTGGGGGGTCCTGGGGTCATCGTTAGAGATGCCGATTCGGAAACTGCGGAGTTAATGGTTGAACAAGGAGTCACTATGATTTACTTCACTCGGGACAAGTTCGTAACGCGACCGGCTAAAACAGATCACAAATTCACGTGAGTACGCATCGAGACGATAACCACGGCACCATGATGATAGAAATTCACACCTTCTTAGATGAAGAATCATCAGTCACCTTAAAAGACGGCCAGCCAATACCAGGCAGCGCGTTAACAGGACTGGAGAACTGACTCAAATTTAGAGCACATCCGTGAAAGCAGACTATCCAACCCTAGCATTATCGAAACAAAATGTCGTTCGAGTTATGAGGCATTTATTTTTGTATTAGAGTTCTATTCTGCCCAGCCGACATTGCTAAGCGGGGCGCATAATTGGAAACTAGCAGCCGCTCGCAGGATCCGCGATGGAACGACTATTAATTATTGACCGAACGACTATTTACTCAAAAGACCAGATTTTCTAAAGCCACTTATAAACGACTTATTAGACTTTCACATCAAAGAGATTAAGAAGAGGATATGCAAGCGCAGTGATTTCTGTGTTAAAAGAGATTCAAAAAGACCGGAGATTTTCACGGACAATACTGATATTGTCCTCAAAGAGATAAAGACGGGGATATGCACACGCAGTGATTTTTGTGGTAAAAGAGAGCCAAAAAGACCAATGGAAAACCTTCTTAAAGGAGATAAGGATTTGCCTAGATGTTATTACCCAGTTGTATCGGAGCTATGCCGGATCGAGCTTCGCACATTCGTTGATGCCAGCGAATACGCGTATTCCGGTCGGAATAAATATTTATTGTATTCATTCGAAACATAAAACAGATTTACCGAAACATAGGTATTCAATTGAAATCGAGCTTTAACAATTGACTTTCATGTTGGAGTTATTTCATTAACTAACTAAACTAATTTTTTCCACTTAACCTTTGTAAGCTACCATGCCTATAGCTTCAAGTATTTAGTTAAAATAAAGTTCGATTTTAATATATATTTGGGGTTAATTACGTATGCATGCAATGGTTTGCGTATGCTATGGTATATTTGTAGGCAAATAATTCAATTTTTTTATTTTTTTTCCAATTTAGACCTGCTTCTTTTTTAAGCTGCACTTCTTTTTTTCTGATAGAGGTTCTTATCTCTATTTATGCTTTCATTACCTAACTTTTTCGGCACAGTCGGCAAAACACATACTTTTTTCTTCTTATCTTAGCTAATTGCCGCCTGACATTGTACAGGCACTGTTGCGTCAATTCCAGTCGGCATCCTTGGAGAAGGATTTCTGCCAACCAAAAATATAAATTTTTTTATATGGAAATATAATTTTGTTTTCAGATAATCGTTTTCGTTTTTAAATAAAATCATCTCGTTTTCCGAGTGTAACCGTTTGACTATGGAGAAAAAAATGTCGATTGGTACAAATTTGTAATCAATAATTATTATTTTACAGCTGCAAATTGTTTGGGATATGTTTTCAGAGTGCGGTCGCCGTCAGCCGGCCAGCCTTTGCTTCAGCTGTTTGCAGTCGCGGCCAGTGGCCAATTCTGCTTTACTCACTATATCTTGAGTATGCGACTTATCCCAGATATAAACGATACATCAAAAGTAGCGTTATCTCAAAGGCTATCTCCACATTAAATATAAATAGGATAGTTAAAGCCAATTTTGAAACAAAAATTTTACTTGTTTTTTATTTTTTGTTTCAGTGTATTTCTTTTTCCTTCAGATTTAGCCATTTGATCTTAAAGAAAAGATATTTAAAAACCCTTCTAATGAAATATAGCATGTGAAGTTATGCGTTTTTATATGTTATATGTTAAAATCGAATCGGGATGGTTGGGGTACCGCGTATTATAGCGAATTATTTTGGAGCAGAGTCTGTGTATATAAAAATATTTTGTCTGGGGGACAGTATCTTGAGTATCAGTATATTGAGTCTATGTACAAGACATTTAATATATTGAGTCTGTATCCAAACATTTAATTTTAAAAAAAAATCTAAGTTGTGTCATTTACGATGATTCTCTTATGTATATTATAGCAGCTATAGGATATAGTCGGCCTAATGAAATTTTGGAGATCCCATAAGACCCAGCATCTCTTCAACTCGAGATACAATTGGTCATTTTCCGAGCTCATGTTTTTTCCAATATCATCATACCATGTGTTAATCTCTAATCATTAAGTTGAAGAAATTTTATAAATACAAATTTTTGATTTTATAAATATAATAGTTCAATATTTATTGCTAATTGAATAAATGGATATTGCTTAGGTGGAAAATACAAATAGCAAAACGTAAAACTGATAAATTAAAAATTTAATAGGTGTTTATTGTTTTATAATATTTTTGCATTAAATTGGAACATCAGCAGTTCTTTCGAACGTTCCGGGCTGCTTTTACTGTGGTGTTTGTTTTTTTTATGTCATCTTTTTTCAAAGAGGCTATGACCTAATTGTTTTTTTATTATGTAAGTTAAGGACCATGGTCCTTCATGAGGGCTAGATGCCCCTTCACCTAAGGATCTCTGCTACTGCTCCATCATTTTGATTGACGAGTAGCTGCTGTAGTTCCTGCCCTTTATGGTTTTGGTCCGTTGACGAGTATGACGATGAAAGTTCCTTCCAGTTGGTGTTCCTTTAGTTTATAATCTATGGTTCCATTGAAGTTCGTGAGGAACAGCGTGCCCTTAGCGATTAATGTAACCACCTGCCGGTTGTTATTTAGGTATTTGCACAAAGCGTGCCCTCCTCTCAGTAGCATGACGATGCAAATATCTTCCTCCAGCTTTGTTAGTTACTTTTCTGGGAAGACCGTTGTGTTGCCATGGACATTTATCCCATTGATCTGACTTGCCAAGATCAGGGCTTTGTGTAGCAAGGCCGTGGTGGTATGGACGTCCCCGCCGATTACGTTAACTTTTCCTACGAACTCGATGAGGTGTTGGATGGACTTGTGGGTGGTATTTAAGAGCCGATCATTAAAGTGGACCTGTTGATCGCTGTTCTTTTTAACATCTTCCTGGGACTTGAGGATGGCATATTACTCGGAAGTGGGTCGGATGTTGGGACCCGGAGACCCATTTCAAATCTAAAGAGCGTGGCCTCCGCTGACATGGGCAAGCTTGAAAAATTCGTCGATACGCCGGACGACTCCCTGTTGTAGGGGAACCACGGGTGCCTCGTACTTTTAGATTTGTACGGATGTACGCATGGATCAGGACCATGATGATAGTAAAGCAAGAGTAAAGTGATAGTAAAGCAAGATAATAGATCTATATCCATTTCAATATTTCAATTTAATCTATTTTTATAAGAGTTCTTACATACTAAATAAAATTTATAAGAAGTGAGCGCCTTATGGTGTTTTGGCAATGATTTTTGTTTGGTTAATTTGGGACATTTGCAGTTAACAGTATTTTGTGTATTACAGGCTAGTATTTGTGTGTATTATTAGTCTTACATAAAGACTAAAGAAATTATTGCTTTAATATAAAGGTGTAATAGTTTGTTAAATTTAGCATTTTTTTAAAGAGTCGGCTGCTTGTTAGTCTAGGTGTACAGTTAATTAAATAGTGTTTGAGTATGTTTCTATACTTGTTTGAATTTAGCATTTTTTTAGCATATTTTTGGTTTGTTTCGTAGTGTTTGGGTATATGTAGCATGTTTTTTTAGAACATCAGTCCTTGTGAAACATTTTCCGTCCTATTTTCCGCACTTTAGTTCTCAAATCCGACTTATGAAAGCTTTTCCTGACTTTGTTATGACCGTAACCTTTCCCTCTTCGAACCCTTTCGTAGTTTGCTTAATAGCAACATACACTTTGTAGCCCGGTGAAAGTGGTTGGAATATATAGGTATACTCTTGGACCAACTCTTCTATTGCGTCCTTGATAGACTGGGAATGTTCGCCATCGATTTGCATGTTTATGGTTGAAGACAACTTTGCTACAAGAGGCAATTTGATTCCGGGAGATAAGATAAAAAAATCGTTTTTTCTGACTAAGTGGGCTTTCATTTCTTTGAAGGTATCAAATGATAAGCCAGAGAGTACCTAGAACGAGCAGCAGAAGTATGGTACAAGTTCTGCACCTTCCTAAAAGGATTCGAGACATTCTTGGCGCGCATTATAGCCTGATCGAAACGACTGTCCCAACCTATTTGAATCCATTTTGATAGCCGGCCTGGGTTCCTGGAATCATTGAAACTCTAATTACGATTTGTGGCTCCTGAAGTACCAGCCTTTGACTGATTGACTAATGTCTTGGATTGGAATAGAGTCGGCTAAATCCGCGGTTATAGGTTCCGTGATAGGATGACGAATATCTTGGGACAGGGTTTGGAATAGAGAAATAGGAAATATTTGTAATATATTTTTGAAAATGAATATATTTATTTATAAGAAGAGAAATTTGAAAATAAGAGCGGTGCACAAAGTCACGGATCGAACTATTTTCCGAAATTATTAATATATATCATGTTAAAGATGCAGAAGCCGTAGGACCCTACCACTACCGTGGTCCTAGCTGGATGAATAAACGAGCCTTCTGCAGTCCCTCACTATTCCCGAAAGTTACTGGGTATCTGTGGGGTATACATAGGCAGCGACCACAACGCAATCATTTGCAAATTCAAGGCGTCATTCATCCCAAGAATTCCAACAACTCAACGTGGGCAAAGGTTCAACGCGAACACCCTGCAGCCTCTGATCTACTCCAACGAAGACGGCGATCAGTGAGCATGCGTATTTTTCGCACTTGGGGCCAGTTTATTGGAGGACTCAGGAGATCCCAATGGCAAAGAAACAAGTTTTTTTTTTTTGAATTTCGTTACAGCGGAGCAAAAGCTCTGAGGCTCTGCATACAAACTGATGGTCAAAAAGATGAACAAAATTAACCCCCTAGTGACGGGCGATGCGAACAGAATGCAATGAATAGTAAACCATCTCTTCCCAACTATCACCGATTCCTCAAGGTCTACCTTCATGGTGCCGGTCGAGTCGTCCCCTGAGCTAGATTTTCACGTCGATGAAATTCTCGAGATGGCGAAAAGTATGAAAGCTGGGAAAGGCGCAGGTCCCAACGGGGTCCCGGACGTGACGATCAAGCTGGCGATGACGCAATATTCCCACTATGATGGAAAAGGCAGAACCTAGTCGGTACGAAAGGCGGCAAAGGGCAGGGCTCTGAGCAGAATTATGCTGAACAGCGAGGAGCCAAGCAGTGCCGCATGCTTCAGGTCTATCTATTAGGTCAGAGCCAAGCAGAGTCAAGGCGTACAGGAGAGGCATCGAAATTTCACTGCATAGCCATGATATTCCAGATTACAACATGTTTAATACGATTTGACAGGTGAATTTATAATATAAGAATGATTTTGCTTCTCTGCGTGAAATTTGAGTCCGTTGACTCTGCTGGGCAGTGAGCGCTATCCATTGCATTTCCGTTAGGCGATTCTGCAACTTCTCCCGGGGTCAGGTGCGGGCAGTTGCCCGGACCGATGATGATGGTGGAGGAAACGCTAAGCTAGCGGGTGTTAAGTTGTATTATGATTTTTTTTCTCACATAATAATAAATGCTCATGTCTTAACATTTTCCAGGCAGCTGTACAGGGGTTCACTCGTCATCCAGCTCTATAGTCAACTGCCTTAAACCGTTTGTATGGCAGGATGAGTAGGCTTATCAGTATCAGTATGTTTAATGAAATAACCAATATTGTGTAATATATTATTGTCTGGTCATCCAGTTGGTACGGTGAATTTTGTACTTGTCGGAGAATTGAAGCCTTTCTCACGGGTTCTCATTAATCGCTTGATCGATTGCTTGTTGCTCTTCCATATTTTGTCCTGGTTGATGCAGCGAGTCTTCGTTGCCTGTGTTGTGGAATTTAAACATCCGGTAACTTTCGCAAACTCTCATGTGGGTACTTGTAACGCAATTTTGATCTGTGTAGACTTCAAAAAGTATCGGTCTCCGTCCAATACCTCGACCACCAAAAAGGGTCCTTTGAACTTAGGATCTAATTTCATTTGCTTTCACTCGCTCTTTTTAAGTAGCAAAAAGTCCCCCATACAGAATCTTATTACTTAAACTTTAATTAAATTTTGTCTTCTCATATCTAGCGGCCTCCTCCATGTTATTAGCGGCCAACTCCCTTGATTTAATCTAGTCAATTTCACCTTCGGTAAATTTACCAATCAAAAGTTCAAAGATTTACACTTAGTGCCACGAACAGCCGTCAAAAGATTCTTCAGTTTACTCATGACCCTTTCAACTTGACCGTTGGTCAAGTCGACTTGCACCCGTTCCAATTAGATGTAATTGCATTCTTTGGCTTAAACAAAATTGCAGAAACTTTGTGCCCGTGAAGCTGCCCCTGATCGGCAATTAAACGTGTTGGCACGCCAAAAATGGCAATCGAAAATTTCATTGAGTTTATATAAGTATGCGCATCCTACGAAAAGGTGTGAAATAGATAAAAGTATTTTGTAAAAGCGTCGGGTGTAATTCTATTTGAAGTTTTCCTGACGATCCCTTAGAAACTCCTCATGCAATGCAGCAGCAATGACCGTACATTTTATCCAGTGTTTTCTCCCAACCTAGATGCATGATAGACTCATGTATCTGATTTATAACTCACCAGCGAAAAATACAAGAACAACAGGTAAACAACGAGTTCTTGAATTCCTTTGAATCTTTCTATACTTTCTTTCTATATATTTGATTTAATTTCATAAGTGGCAACTAATGCCAATTGTAAATTGTCATTCTCCAACTTAGGTAAGATTTCTAATATTTCTGGATCTGGTTGTTCCACCAGTATCCAGTTCTCCGATATTTCTATTAAGTCAATTCGTTTTTCTTCTATTTTATTTGGTACTGACTTATTCTTTAAACACACCGGGTTCCTAGATAGAAAGTAAACTTGTGCCATGCGTTTACCTTCCCTGTATTTAATATCAATTTCAAATGTTTGCAGAATCTCCTACCATCGATAAATCCTAGGTGACAACTCGACTTTATTTCGAGAATATTTGATTGAGTACAGTCAGTACTCATCACAAAATCGCATGGGAGAAAATCCCATGCAGATAGTGACAAAAATGTTTTACAGCATTCACGAAAGCAAACGTTTTCAATTCATATTATGTATATCTGGACTCGGGGGGAAGTTGCTCTGCTGAAGTATTTAACCACATGGGGCATAGAGTTTATGAGGTGCAAAAGGATGAGGTGCGGGTATGGACCCGATAGAGCTGGTGTCGGTATGCAGTTCTATGGGAAGTAAAGGATCAAAAGTAATCAAAACTGGCTTATTTCTTAATACACTTATAATTTTACTGCGAATTTGTTCATGTTGTGTTTGCCAATCAAAACTATTCTCTTCAGATTTGTGAAAATATAAAGGCTTTATCAGTTGATAAAACTGAATGAATTGGCAAAAATATGACGCTAACCCACTGAACAGTTTTAAAGAAGCAACTGACTTTGGTGGAGGCAACGCCACTAGGGATTCTATTTTGTTAGAATTTGGACGTATATCCCCCTCTTGTATCTCATAGCATATGAGTCTTGTATCATAATAGAGCACTGTAGTTCTCAAAAAAAGCACTTTTAAATGTTAAAGGAGAATCGTGCCTTCACTTAAACGTCTAATACAAGTTTCAAACGTTAATAGGCTGTTCATTTACCGAGCGTTTTCGGGAGCTTTAATAAAACAAGCACAATTTGATTTCTAGCTATTGATAAAATTAATTTTTTTCTTCTACAACTGATATACATGTATCCTGAGTAGGGTAGACGGCCGAATTAGAATGACGCGGGAGCGTGGCTTAACGCCTGATGCAGCGGAGCGATCGAGAGATCCCACGAGAGAGCGAGACAAGCGCTAGCGCATGACGGCACGAGAGCGAAAGACGCGAACATAAATATAAAAGAAAATAATGTCACGAATTCAATAAATTATTGCCGGCCAAACTTCTTTCCGGCGGCTGCTCGACCCGACATTGTCTTCTTCCTTCGTTTCTGAAACAATTAATATATCCTACATATGATCAATTACAAACGAATGAGCAAAACTGCCGAGTTCTCTGGACCGCTGAAGGTGCGTTTTTTAATCCAAAAAGCAATTCAAGAAAGTCGTACTGGCCATCAGGGGTAACGAAAGCAGAATATTCGATTGATAGTATTCACACGAGTTTGCGGAGTGCCTTCGATAAAAGATAGACAATGTTGCTTTTGCAATGATTTTTTTGATTTTTATTTCGCTTTTTCAATTTTTCGATTTTCGAGCTTCGAACATTTCCGTATCCGTTTCAATCAATTCCTTGATCCAATATTTCTTTGCTGATTAGAACATATTTTTCATACATTCGTCTGGTACTATATGAAACAAAACAACCAAGGAGTTGCCATCAATCATGATGTTTGATGCAACTTGTGCTGTACTGTAGGAATTGCATTCTACGTTATTTAAAGAAATAACGCAAAGAATTCTCTTACCAACTTACTTATTTGAAACGCTTACCTTAATTAATGGAAATGGGAAATCTATATATATTAAATATATTTCAAATAACGGCGGCTGGCATCTCTAAAGTCTCGTATAGCTGCTCAAACAATTGCCGAAACTGTTGCCAATTTTTTCCCGGGTAACATATTTGAAATAACCTTTGCGCCGCTGTGACTTCCAATGCTTTACTTAACGCTAATATAAGAGCGCTGTAACTTAATGATTTTTCTCGTAAGATGATGTCTACCGTAGCGCACCACTGCGTGGCATCCACACCAGCAACGTCCGGTTATATATCGGCCAGCAAATCTCGCTAGTCTGTTGAAACTCACTTGCCGGCATCTGTAACCTTTAACCAGTTCCAGAAAGTTCCAGTTTTGTTGTTCCAACAGCGCGAATACGTCCCTATAAGATGTTTGGTTAGGGCTTAATCCAACTTTCGATGTCGGAGAGTTGAAGCCTTCTCAACGCAGGTTCTTAATAATCACTTGATCGATAGCTTATTGCTCTTCCATATTGTGTTTTTTTTAGCAGTCCTCAACTGTACACCACGCCTTGGGTGCGAGCCTTAAGACGGATTTTGATGATTCTTCTATATATATATAAGCTCCAGCTAGAGATATTTCCGAATCGACGGAACGAAGTTCGTATTTCAGTGATCATAGTGTCGAAAGTAGTCAAGCTTATATTAACATTGCGAACTGTGCAACCAGTGGGCAAATTCAGAATAACAGTTGTTTTTATGTTGCAATGGAGTTGATGAATCTCCATTGCATACAGCCTGAAGTTCGATTCCATCCTTGGTTACAAAGATCCATTGGGAAGATTGGTGAGTTTTTAACGAGACCATGCTGGAATGCAAAGGATTGCTCTGACATTCTGTTCCAGTCTTGTAATTGAATAACTGGAATTTGCACCTTCTGTCAACATTGTATGCCGTTAAGTAGATGAAACAAATATGCTGCTCAATTTTTATAGGCGAGCATCTATTAAATATTAAATAATCAGAACTCATGCCTCATTTAAACCTATATGCTTTAGGTACCTATCAGCAATGATCATTGTCTGAAGATTATACACATTCCAACCTTTAGAATCCCATATTGGAATGGGTACGATGCTGAAGACATTTAATAACTCTGACGATACCAGTGGTGTTGTTATTCAAAAGATGGCTTTAATGTCACTTGTATTGCCATTCGCATTTAGTATTTTGTAAAGCTGAAGAACATCAGCGACTGGCCAGATCTGGTCGGGTGGTAAATCCCATATTCGGGTGGTAAGATACCATATTTGGTCTCTTAGCTGTGCATTAAAATTTTTTTGGCTGATTGTTCTATGGATAACATCAGTTAGTACGTTGGTTATCTCACTCTGCGTCCGCTGTAAACCATTTGCAAATAGATTAATTTGTGCTGCGAAGATCAATAATGCTTGTTCCAAATGCGCGCCTTGGTACTGTGCTCATTAATCCCAGGAGGTTGTAGAAGCTTTCTTTGATGGCTCCACTTTGATATTAGAGACGACAATGGATGTTTGGTTCTGGAAGGTGAGCTGAAGTTTTAGCCATAGTTTCTGCGTACAATGAATCGAACACACCGAATAATGTTGGCTATAGTTTTAACAAAATTAAACGGTGACCTACGTTGCCGAAAGTGATGCAATAATATCATAAAAGTTCAGTGCCTCGTTTAACAAACTTACAATAACACGAAAATATGCTTTCTGCGATGAAATCGCGAATGTTTATATTGATTAGTCAATAAATTAATATACAACCTAACAGCTAAAACTCTAATTAACTTATCCTCGATTACAATGAGTTAAAACGATGTTCACAAACAACGTCAACGTAAGCAAGACGATATCCGGCACTCAGTACAAAGGAACAACGCGTACTTTTCTTTTAAAGCCATCGAAAATAATGCAAGCTCTAATCAAGCCCGGCCAATTACCCTGAACATGACCGAACTCTTAAACGTTACTAGCGAAGTAGCGCGTTTTTGCTCACCCTCGATACCAACGCAGATATGTAATGACCTACGCTCAGCAACAGTAACTAGCACTGCAACGACAACCGTAACAGGCGTGTGTTTCGGATCTCTCCGATCTTATTTTACGTGGCGTGTTCCACACTGAAGGGACCGTAACAATAACAACAACAGCAACTGTATCGACAGCGTGCTTAATGACATTTTTTAGTTAGACGTAGCGCAAATGCGTCTGCCGCTTCGCTGGCCGAAAAACAGAACAAAAACAATGAACACGTTACGCTGAGCCCCCTAAATTCTCAACGCAAAATAAACCTGCTATGCTATGTGGCAATGCTAGCTTAGCTTCAATAGAAACGCCCATGAATTCGAACTGATTTAAAATCTTCGGAGACGTGGACGGTGTTGAGGAGGCCGAATCTACTGAAGTCGAGAAAAGGAAGCCAAAGCCTCCGCCTATTTATATACGAGAAAAAAGATCCAATGTTTTTGTCAACAAAATTATCGAGCTTATAGGCAAGGAAAACTTCCCCTTACGCCTTGTAAAGGACATTCAGGAAACGATAGATAATAAGCTACTGAAATACACGAAGTGCACCCTAAATACAATCCTCAATTCCTGCTGCACCGCAGAATTACAGTTGAGGAACTGCATAAACGCAATGGCCTAGTACAATGTGCGAACTGCCAAAAATATGGCCATAGAAGGTCATATATAAACTGCGCCCGGGGTGTATAGTGTGTGGAGAGCTTCATGACATGGCAACTGCGGTGGCGGTTCCATCACATCAATTTGGGTTTCGGGAAAAACATGGAACATTTGAGCAGGTCAACCGGATAACATCAGAAATTCGGTACGCGTTCGAAAAACGCGAGTACTGTATTGCCATATTTTTATACGTCTCTCAAGAATTTGGTAGAGTCTGGCTAGAATGTCTAATCACAAGAAGATCTAATCAAACAAGATCAAGATAATGCTCCCCTACAATTCCCACAAGTTGTTAGAGTTTACCTTTATGTCAATTTGCTGTGAGGTGCAACACTGCTATAACTGATGATTTCACTATAAGAGCTGGAGTTCCTCAAGGCAGTGTGCTAGAGCAAGAAGAGATCGCAGAACAAAAAGAAAAGTACTTTACCAAGTAATTGTTGCACCCTTACCATCCTGACGAGAGGTCTACAAGGTTGAACAACAAATCACGTCTTCGTCGCAACAACTTACCCACCCAGCGACCGACTTGAGGCGCGCGCGCAAAATGCAGTCTTAGTTTACTGTTAGTTAAATTTTAATGTTAAGATTCAAAAACTTCTTGTTAGCCTCATAATTAAGAGAAGATTGAATAAAAATTCGCAGTCATTTACAAAAGAATTGTCCATTCTGAAACTACCATTCTCGTAATTCGTATAAAAGAGATGTTCGTAAAATATGCCTGGCTTGTTACTGATTTCCCACACATTAATTGGCTTTGCCATGGCTAGTGGAAATAGCAACATTAGTGCTAGAATTACAATTATTATTAATTGTATTATTGGTAAGAGGCTTCCCTTGGGCCTGTCGTCCAATGGGCTTGTTGTCGATCTCTCTTGGCATCACTGATCTCTTAAATATTCCAATGACACGTTGATGCCACTATTCGAAAGAGTTTGTCCAGTTATCTCATTACGAGTATATTGTCTTCCTTTGTAAGGACTAGCAATACCTCTTGCGTGCTTCCATTTGTACCTATGCTGGAGCTCTTCTAGATACTAACACATCCAATGCTTCCAAATGGCGTGCTTAATTATTGTGCTTCAGTATTGCTTCATATATTCAGTTCCTAACTATGTTGGTATTAGGAGGAGAAGCTAATAGTTCACCAATC
Source organism: Drosophila atripex (assembly GCA_035045925.1). NCBI lineage: Eukaryota > Metazoa > Arthropoda > Insecta > Diptera > Drosophilidae > Drosophila > Drosophila atripex. The sequence goes on from JAWNOP010000054.1 coordinate 80,884, forward strand.
AGGAAGTCTCCTGGCGATAAAGCTAATTCGTCAGTGGGGTCTGATAACATGAGAGTGATAGGGATTAATGTCCATAGTGTTGAGATCTTCGAAGGTCGAAGACGCCATGGCTGTTATTGATACAAGCCGCCGTTTTGCAGATTTCACCGTAGCTTCTCAAAGACCACCAAATGATTGTGATGGTGGACTATGCGATGGCATCATTTGAGAAAATGGTGCTTTAATTTATTGTTGGCTCAATGAATCGTCTGGCACTTTCCTCGACGTCTGTTATGAGATCGCTTACTAACTCAAAGTAAACTGCCTTCGTGACGAAACAACAAAACACTGCGATATAGGCCTTCGGGGCCAATATCGGTCGATTGCCACGAATCCTGTGTCGAATCCATATGAGTATATATGGGGCACATGTGTTCTGGCAACAAGCTTAATTTTCTTTCATGAATTCAGATACCCTTTTAGAACATAGTGCTAATAACCTTGTCGGGTCAAGCGGCCAAGGAAAGAGTTTAGCCGGCAATATTTTATTGAATTCGTGACGTCATTTTCTTTTATATTTATTTTCGCGTCTCTCGCTCTTTTCTCTTCGCCCGCTCTCGTGCATTCGATCGGCCACCTGCATCTGCCGTCATGCGCTAGCGTTTTTCTCGCTCTCTCGCGGGATCTCTCGATCGCTCCGCAGCGGTGGCCCCGACTTGATTGTGCTTAAGAAAATAATTTGTGAAAAAAATTGAGCTGCCCTGCTTAAAATATATAAAAATAAACAAATAAACAAATTAAAAAAAACATTATTCGGTTTGTGATATGTGCGCAAAGTATTGGCCGAGTGCTACAATCGTATATAAATTTTTTTCTCCGTTATACAGAAGCTGCACAGTGGGTCGTAAGCTGCCAATAAATAAACGAACTAAAATAAATTTTTTGTTGTGAAAAAAAAATCCGTTTTTCGATTGTGCCTCTCCTGGAAGGAAAAGATTCCTGAGTCAAAGTGCAGTTGTCCCTTTTGAAGATCTTCAAGGATTGTTATCCTCCTTGAAATCAGTGGAGACATTTCCGGAGGCGATGTTAACTGTACGGCTCAGCGAATTGGAGAGAATCGTTGCGGATTTCAAGAGCACACACAAGGAGCTGTCCGAGATGGATGTTGCAGAACTCAGGAGCGATCTGCGCGTCAACTTCAACGATGCGGCGAGGGAGACACGATTCATCCTGGATCAGGAGATTTTGCGGCGCACTAGTTTATTGCCGGCAAGATCGACGCTGATCGATGCTTCGTTTGGCAGAACTTTTCAGGCTTTGCCGCCACTTCCCACTTTTAGTGGAGGTTATGCGGAGTGGCTTGAGTTTCGGTCACTGTTCGAGACCATGGTGGACACAAACCCATTCATCAGTCGGGTCGAGAAGCTTCAACGGATGCGGTCCTGCCATCGTGAATCTTCCTTGGAGACTGTTCGATCGTTGGAGCTCACGGTCAAAAACCAACTCTTCCGCATGCATGATTTGTGATGGGCATTCTCTCATAATAAACTCCTGGATCTGGGCACCTATCTCGGCATTGCAATTCGTCAAGCTGCCGTACTTGTGGACGCAGGCATCACTACAATTTGCCAGCTCAAGGCCAACACCCCTCTCCCGAGGTTTCCGCATCTAACGACGCTGTTTCTCGGTCAGCGCCCGCTCCCGTCAATTCTCTTGTCGCCAAGGATCGTTTTGGTGATGTGGTGCTGCTAGCCACTGCCAATATTTTGGTCAGGATTCTGGATCGCTGGTGCATCTAGTCACCTCAAGGCTGGTAAACCAGCTGCAGCTGCGGAAGATAAGGTCTCCGGTTTCTGTGTCCGGTATAGGTGACGCAAGGTTTTCTGTGCATGTCACCTTACGATCCCAAGCCTCTGACTACTCGGCGCAAGTAACTGCAATCGTAGCCTCCAACATCAATGACCTTCAGCCCAATTTAGCATTGGACGTCAGCTCTTGGAAAATTCCCGCCAATGTAAAGCTAGCAGATCCTCATTTTCACCATCCGCAGCGAGTTGATTTTCTAATTGGAGCTGGATTATTTGACGAGCTTCTTTGTGTTGGGCAAATTCATTTGTCTCCTGGCTTGCCCTCAATCCAAAAAACTCGGCTCGGTTGGGTTGTTTGTGGAGGCGGAGGTCCTGAAAATGGCAAGGTTCTTATGGCTGCTGAGCGGTCGGGACTGATTTGCCCAAGGAGGCCTTTAGATGAGCGGCTTGATCAACTTCTTCGACAGTTCTGGGAAGTGGAAATCTCCACCGATCCGGTTGGGAAGGCATCAAGGGAAGAACTGGATTGCGAGAGTCACTTTGTTAAGCGGTTAGAAGGTGGTGCCTATACAGTCAGGTTGCCAATTAAACATAACTCCGGTTTATTGGGTGATTCGTACTCATAGGCTCTACGTCGCTTCCAGTCGTTGGAGAAGAAACTGTCTCATCAGCCCGAACTGCGCGCTCAGTATCTTAACCTAGGTCATATGTCTCTGGTTCCGCCGGAGTTGCATCGAGATTGCAAATATTTTCTCGGGGGATCCGTGGGATCCGAAATCTTGCTTCGAGATTTTTACGTCGATGATATTATTTCTGGTGGCAGCTCCAAGGAGGAGGTTGTTGGCATTTTAGGGCAGATTTCAGCGCTTTAGTCCAATGGCGAATTTCATCTGCGGAAATGGTGCTCCAATATCCCTGCCGTGTTGGACGACGTGCCTAAGGAGGTTCGGGAGTTTTATCTAACTTTTGATGACGGCAGCAACTTAGTTAGTTACATAGTTTCCAGGTCGCCAAGGGCTGAGAGCCGCCTGCTATGTGCGAACTGCCCCACTATGTGCCCGACTTTGGCGGCTTATAGGAAGCTGCTGTTAAGACTGCCAAGTATCATTTTTACAGGGTCGTGGGCTCGGCTGTACTAAAGGCCGACGATTTGCAGACGCTGGTGTACAATATTGCTGCAGTGATTAATTCGAGGCCATTAGTCCCTCTCTCTGAAAACCCTGCTGATCTGAATGTTCTGACTCCTAATCATTTTTTGCACGGAGGGCCTCCTTCTAGTTTCAGTGAGCCAGACCTTATAAAACTCAAAATAAATCGGCTAGATGCTTGGCAACGCGTCGTCTTTCTTCAGCAGTGTTTCTGTTCCAGATGGAAGGAAGAGTATTTAACCCTGTTGCAGCAACAATCCAAATGGCGCATTCCTGGTCAAGGCTTACCTCCAATGAAGTAGCCCCTGGCGAGGGAGACGGAAATGGTCGTCGGAGATGACGGAGTGTGTCGGGACACGGTGCTGAGAACGGCGTCCGGAGCTACAAGGCGGGTAGTCAACAAATTGTGCCTGCTGTTGAAAGCCCATCTTCCAACGGGGGAGTATGTCGGGTCAAGCAGCCGCCGGAAAGAAGTTTGGCCGGCAATATTTTATTGAATTCGTGACGTCATTTTCTTATATATTTATGTTCGCGTCTCTCGCTCTATTCTCGTCACCCGCTCTCGTGCATTCGATCGACCACCGCGCTGGCGTTTGTCTCGCTCTCTCGCGGGATCTCTCGATCGCTCCGCAGCATCAAGAGTAGAGCCGCGCTCCCGCGTTATTATTCTTATTCGGTCGTCAACCCACTCAGTCACATATGTACATATATAAATATCATTTGTAGAAACCCCAAAACAATTAAATAAATGGTATTAATATGTATAAATCGAACTGTGCTTGTTTTATTAAGGCCAATATTTAAAACACAAACTTAAAGATCCCGAAAACGTTCGGTAACTGAACAAACTTTTGATGACAATATCTTTCTACTTCCCCAGGGCTCCCCAGGGCTGAAAGGTGTTCGACGAAAAGCATTTTTAAAAAGAATTGTCCTTTTGATTGCAACAAGGTGTGATGCTTTTTATTGCAATTGAAACTATTTATTTCTTTTATTCCTTTGATTTGTGGTCTTGAAACCGTTAACACACCTTTTTTGTTTTTGTACCCAATTTATTCTTTCAAATACTAGGTTTTGCGCATCATGCATTTTGGGCAAATGCACATCAATGCTATTTGTTGTAGGGCTAACCTTGACCATAAGTGCATTCTGCACCACTCCTTGCAATACGCGTAGGTATGCTTATTATATCTACTATCAAGTTTTCAAATTCCTAATAGACTTTTAAGTGGATTTCCTAGACTTCAGCCCATACAAATTTTAGTAGGTCGCCTTAGGCTCCACCGGATGCCTTGAACTTTTGTAAAGCATTTGAGAATGGATAGTTTGGTATTAAAGTATGATGCCTTTTGTTTTCAACTCCGCCCATTTAGAATCCCGGATGTATCTTGAGATCTTCTGCCCAATTTCTTACTGGGCATTTTCGTTAGCTAATTTCGCCATCTTTGGGAAGTCGCTGAACTTCCCTTCGACTCGAAGAACACCTTTTTTACATGATCTGGGTCTGACCTATGTGCCTCATTATCAGCAGTAAGGATTTTTTCGGTGGACTTGAAAATAAATCTATATATATAATGTCACTTTCTTATGCTTTGCTGAGACTTGGTGTCGGAAATTGACTAGGTCGTATGAAGGTCGTAATGCAAGGTCGTAATGGGAGGTCGTAATGGAGGGCGTTTACGCTCTTAGGGATGTTCGGGATGTAAATGCGAGTTTCTTAAGCAGGGATCCATTGCAGGAACAACTGATCGCGGGTTGTGTTTTATTTTGCTAAGAGATCAAATGTGCGCTTTGACAGAGAGCGGGTTCCCTTATAGCTACGGTCGATACCGATACCAGCTATTCTATGGCATTCAGAAGCTGTCTGAAAAGTACCAGATCTTTAAAAAGCCTTTGCACCGTTTACTTCTTTGAGATTGACACCTAAAAACGATAATAAATTAGTAATAAAATTAGTCCCCTAAGGAGGAAAGTCTGACTGAAGAATCGGACGGACCAATGATGTATGCTCTTACGCAGGGCGTGTTGCGGCCACTACCATCGAACTTGAACTCTCGGGAGTTACGATAGGTCCCGGAGTCGTAGTCAAACCTATAGAACGTCTGACTAAAACTGCCTGGTTTGTGCAGGGGGGTTGATATGCGGGAAACGGGGAGCTGAAGGTCTGTGGACTGGCCTCAGCTGTGGTGGGGATATTAGGTTCCTCCGGCGGACCTTTGATCTGGAGCAACACACGGAGGTCAAGGGGGTTCCTACCGACCTAATAACCTTCCCGTTCCCGTGGAACGGACCGTCGTAGGACCTTCGATACGTCAATCACCGCTGAGTGTTGCTCCCGTGGAACGGACCGCCAGCAGGATATCGGTGGTCCTGCTGGCGGTCCGTTTCACGAGAGCAACACTCAGCCTCCGAATGTCCGTTCCACGGGAGCACCAATATCCTGCTGGCGGTCCGTTCCACGGGAGCAACACTCAGCGGCGATTGGCTTATCGAGGGTCCTACGACGGTCCGTTCCACGGGAGCACACTCGAAGGCCTTTAAGTCTAAGTGCTATAGTTAACACAGAGTAACGAGACGATTGACTCTGTATTCCCAACTATCTTTATTTCAGAATAACCGCTCTTACATTTATATGATCTTAAGTATACCTAGGTCTAGGTTTAGTAGGTCAATGTTATCGACGTGCTTCCGCAATGGTTAAACCGGTCACCTACTTCTGAGTCTGCTGACTCAGACCGTTTGGTCATGGGTTTGGATTTCATGATTCCGCTGGTTAGCGTCATTCCCGCTATTGACTATACTGCTCGCTGGGGGCGCCGTCTATAGCTGGGTAAGTCGACCGGAATCAAACTCCTATTACTAAATGTGAAGCGTTATCATATGTTATTATATATCGTGCATTTTATGTCAAAATCCTACCACTAAATGTGCAGTGTTATTATATATTGTGCATTATTATATGTCTGGGAATTTGGTGCCAACAATGTATATTACGTTTTTGTTATGTACGGGTCGATTTTCGATTAAAACCTCATGGTGAGAAAGGTGTAAAGTTATGGAAAGAGTAATTCCATCACCTAAAGAATTTCTAACATGGTTCTGAACGAGTGACATGTCGAACATGCCCGCTGGGAAGTCGTGGTGCAACATAAGCAGTAAAGAAGGCAAATTATCAATGTTAGACCACATAAGTTCTGGAACATTGGAGTCACCCAGTGCTATCAGCTGGTCAGCTTTGACAAATGTTGCTAGTATGTGGGGGGTTCGGACGAAGGTGGCATGTAAGAACAGATAACATATAAAGATTGACCGGACAAGAAGATTTTAATACAAAGAAATTCTATGCCACCAAACTCTTGTGATTTTACCTCTTTTTCTCCGGTTTTAACCAAGTTTTTGTAAAGACTGTAATGTGAGATGCAAAGGAAGAACTATCAGAATACAGTTTGGGAAGTTTACTACGTAACCATCTAATATTCTAATTGATAAGTGTTAGTGAAGATATTCGTTTTTTTAAGCTGAGGTTGAGGGTTGGTCAGTGGCTCTAGCATGTGAGAGTTTGACTCCTGCAGGTTTGGTAACTTTTTTCTTCACCATACTTGGCTGATGATCTTGGACGAAAATGTTCTCTGGCCAAAAGCTGGCAGAACAAATCGTCCTTAACATCTGCACGGGCACACGTATTTTGAAAGATGACTTGTGCCTGGTGTAAGAATATTTAAATTTTTTAGTATCCATCACCATTATTTCGACTTTTGTTTTGGCTTTAATGTAAGCCGAGATATAAATCTCAGAAGTCGGGAAACAAATATGTGTTTCGATGGTGGGATCACCTGCCAACGGGTTTTGGTGCCGACGTAACTAGTACAACGGAATCAGTTCGTACCGACTAGTCTCTCAGTTTTAAAGCTATCGTCTTCAAACTTTGCACACACCCTTCTTTCCTTTGCTGGCAGTATATAAGTCGGAACGGCAGGGATCGGCCGACTATATCCTAACGCTGTCATATAACTGATTGATCGGGAATGCCATAACTCGTTGTTTTTTAAGTTAGAAGGATGGGACTTTGTATCTATTCCACTTTGAGTAAAATAATTCGACATGCCAAATTTCGTAAGGATCGGCCGACTATGGAAGAAGAATGGAATGGGTTAGAAGATAGTATTTTCTATGGATTCTACTTTGGGCAAAGTTATCCGATCTGCCAAGTTTCATAAGGATCGGCCGACATTATACGATCCGAAATATATATATTAATATAAGATGCGTGTCGCCACCACCAACTTCGGCTCCGCCCGAAAGGAAAGCTTTTCTTTCTTGTTTTGTTTTTATTTTTGATCCTACCTTGAACCACTGTACCAGAGAAACGAAAAGGAATATTAAATAGAGCGAGTAGTGTGGGTTAGTGTGGATAAGCCGCAAAAGTAGAGTAAAGAATCTCTACTGAGCGACAAAAGAAGCATCACCGTAAAAGATGAAGAAGCAGAGCAGATCTTTTTTTGGAAGAAGTTTAATAAAAATATATAATTTAAATCTTATTTAACCTCCAAATGTACCACTGAACACGCGAAGAGATACGGATATTTAAAATTTAAAAGTTGGATTGTATGAATAAAAATAAATAACAAGAAAGAAAAGCTCACTTCGGGCGGAGCCGAAGTTGATATACCCTTGCAGTTGAATGGCAGTCCGCTAGGTGGCGATATGCATCTTATATTATTAGATATATATCGGATCGTATATAGGATACTTATGAAATTGGACAGATCGCATTTGTTTGCCCAACGAAGAATCCATAGAAAATTCCATTCTTCTAACTTCAAAAACAACGAAGTTATGACAATCCCGATTAATCAGATATATGGCAGCTATAGGATATAGTCGGCCGTAATTTGGCAGATCGGATAAGTTTAGCCAAAGTAAAATCCATAGAAAATCCCATTCTTCTAACTTCAAAAACAACGAAGTTATGGCATTTCCGTTCAATCAGTTATATGGCAGCTATCCATAGAAAATTCCATTCTTCTAACTTCAAAAACAACGAAGTTATGACAATCCAAAGGTAATAAGCTATAATCCAAAGGTAATAACAATCAAAAGGTAATAAGCTATAAGATAAATAGGTAATAAGCCACTTAACTTAAATTATCAACTGCGGCTCCGCCCGAAGTTTCCTTTCCTGCATCTTTCATTTAAATTTTTTATTTATTGCAAATTGTTTCACAAAATGTAATTTATCGTAAGGCCACATAAAAAAAATGTTGTAATTATTAATGCATTTATAAATTTATTTCTTCCACAGGCTTTTCAAATCGCTACGCTAATAAGGGAATATTCTGAAATTGCAAAAAGTACATATTAATAATCTGTCAAGTGATTTATTAAATTTTAAATAAAAATGCTGTTTAAATAAAAAAGTATTTTTAATAGTTTACATGTATATTAAGTTTGTTGGAATCTCAGCCTGCGAATTGACTTTTGTTACTACCACTATTTATTGCGAAGAAGAACACTATTATATAAATAGGGTGGATTAATATATAAGTTAGGGACCTTGGTTCTTTGAGTGGGTATGGTGTCCCCCCACCTGATAAACGCCGCTGCTTTTCGCAACATTGTTGAGCTGGATCCCTTCTTTGGTTCCTTCAGTTGATTTAGTCTATCTTCCTTTCAAACCCCAGGCTTAATCTTAGTTCGGTTTATCGTCATACTTTTAGAACTCTTAGAGTCATTGGAGAAGTGTTGTCCCTTTGCTTAACATGGAGGGTTGAGAAACTCTAATGCTTCGACCACTTTCTGACATGGCAGGTTTTAAACATCTGTCAGCATCGTTTGCGCTTTAAATCTATGCTCCAGAAAATTTAAGTTAACCAAATCAGCCTTCGCAAGTTGGCATGCCCCTTTTATTTCGTTGATATATCTTGTTAGAATTAGGGGTTTGTGCATAAAGGCCGTGGTGATATAGACGTCGCTGTCGATCGCGTTGACTCTTTCCACGATCACGATGAGTCGTCTGATAGAATCGTGGGAAGAAGCACTAGGTATCAAAGAACCGCCCTACCAAATCCCTATCAAACCCGCCCTATCAAAGAATCGCCCTACTGACATGGCATTCCAATCGGAAACGTGGAGTGACCCATTTTCCAAGTATTTCCAGCCAATCTAAAGAGTGTGGCCTCCGCTGTAGTATATTAAGCAGGCGAGCGATGTTTGCGATGGCATTTTTCATTGTATATGGGCACAGATCCTACTGCATTGATCAGAGTCATGATCATGATGAAGAACAGGAGCGTCAGAGATTAAAATTTTAGGTTTAGGTCTTGCTTGAGTTGTTACATTCGTGCAAACGTATGCTTTCATTGTGTTCGTTTTATATTATTGGCAATGTGTTATATTAGAGGGCTATGGAGTTTATTTTTATAGTTTAAATAAAATAAAAATTTAGATAATAAAAAGTTTCGTATTTTAGTTCTCATTTTAGTTTCTTAAATTTAAATTTATGAAAATTTTTTCCCGACTTTATATCTGGAGAAGAGAGAATCTTTTCGTATTCTAGTGGCTCAGAGCGGTTTTTGTTTCTTTTTAGCTTAGTTAAATCATGCTTGTGTTAAATTAAAACTCTTACATCCCCTAAAATCTGCTCTTTTATGTTAGTGAACAGCAGGTTGTTAAACCTAGATTAGTAATTGAAGAATACAAAAGATTTATAAGGTTTCAATCCGAATAGACAGTGTTATATTATCTGTCCACGGCTATTGCTACCAAGTTAGTGCTTTTGAAATTTGGGTGCTCGTTTTTCAGGCACCAATAAAACTCCAGATATTTCGAATGGAATCTTTCGATATGCTCATTGAATTTCTAATGTTCTCAAATGATACAGAACGGTGGATTTGAATTCTAAGGGCAAAAGTATAGCGAATTTGGTGTACGTGTCATTACATCTCAAGTGAACCTTTTTTCCCAGAGAAAACATTTCTATGTAAATTATTCACACAGATAGTTACACATACCTGTTAGGTAGCCGTTCATATTTGAAAACCTTACATCATTTGGAATATGACATATGGGAACGTATCGTGCTCAACATTTGAACAACATGCTGAAATCAATCGCACTGTGGACCGTTACCATTGAATTAGTCTCGGCAGCGCTGTCTGAGTCTGACTCTAGGTATTTTATCTGCGTTCACGTAAAAAAGCGTCGGCGACAGCATTGGATTTACCAGGCTCGTAGGTCTGGGTGGCTCCGTACTTATTATTTCGTGCCTTCTATCACTTTAGCTTTGCTCTACAATATTTATTGCCCAGTCTGAACGTAAGGTGTGGATGGTCTGTGAATACCTGGATGGACCCAGCAACATGCAGATAAATTCCGAGCTTGTCTATGGCGAGCACTTCTTTCCCTATTGTAGCGTAATTTTTCTCTGCGGTGGGAAGGAATTGACCTCAGACGAAGAAAGAATCTATTTTAAATTCTCGAAGGCATGCACCGTTTTTTCGTCGAGTTTGATGTGGATCTTTCTCGACTCTGATGATTTTACCCTTTTGATTTTTTGTCATGTTTGTCAAGGGCTTCGCAACCTTGGCATAGTCCTGGATAAACTTCCTGTAGAACGACATCATTCCAAGGAAACTTTTCAGTTTATTTAAATGGGTGGTTTCATGCTTATTATGGCGTTCACCTTTCTCCAATCACTTTTAATGCCGTCTTGAGGAGATTAAGTCTCCCCACACGTCAAGTCAAATGAGAAAGCCAATCGAGGGCCAATTGTGGGACCGATTAAAATATAAGAGTGCGATGTAAGGACGATAGAGCGCAATAAGCGCCACTTCAGGGGAACAAGAAACCGGAAAAAGTACATCCTAGATTTTTGGTAAATAAGGCAGTTCACGAAACTGGCCGAAGGACAGAAGCAGGATTTGGGTTACTTGAACAGTGGGCCTGAGTTCAAGATTTACTAAATCTATTTGAATGGGACTGACAGAGGAATTCGATGCATTAGAAGATACCACAGGAGCGTATCACCGGGAGAATCAGCAAGACGGGTACTACACGCAGATGATCCAAGAGCAAAAGCAATGGAACAACAGCGCACATGGGCGAGGTAACCAAGAACAATGGTGGACACCACAACAACCAGGAGCATGAACCATGAGGTGCTCGAGATGGGACACGTGGCAAGAAGATGCATCAACGGCCCAAGACTTTACTGCTGGGCATTCCGACGAGACAGATAAGATGCGGATCAGAAAATAAACTTTTGTTGTTAAATTCCGAACCGGAAAACGGTCGGAACCTCAGAGCCACAAGTGGAAACATGAGGACCGATCAACAAATCGCAAAGCCACGCTAATAGTAATCAAATATGATGGCAGGTGTGTATCGGTGACAGGCGCATTGAAGGGTCGATAGACACCGGTGACAAAGAAAGTTTGATCGAAAAAACCCGCCAACGAAACTGAAGGGTCAAGGCAACGCATCAAGTTGCAACCTTAGACCCACCGAGCGCTTACCGACTCCATGGAAACGACGGTAAACCTAGAAAAAACAGCTGGTTAACGGTCCTTATACTAATGGAAATTTTAGGCGATCTGCTCCCAGGAATAGGCTTCGTTTTCCAATGCGACGCATCTTTAAAATGCGGTAAACGACTATAAGACCAGGAAAGGAAGCCTTGAAGAAAAGGAAAAGAAGGAAATAGAAGGGCTATAATCAGCAGCAGCAGGGAACATAATGGTGGAACAAATTCAATTCAAAGGTCCTCAAGCAGCGAAAATTCCTGGAACTTGAATTATTTGATCATATAAAGGCAGAACACGATATTTACATAAAGAAAGATCAAACCCATCAAGTAGCGGTACCAACCCAGAAACCCAGTAATGCAAGAAATAATAAAAGAGCAAATAGACGAACAACTAGCACAAGAAGTCGAATTTGTACCTCTCGTTAGGCTCTTTGACAACCTGCACCTACTGGATGCATTGCCAAGGCGGCAAGGAAAAACCGCTGGAGGGATAGGGAGGTATCTGTGCGTGGCTGTGGCGCTGACTACGCCGGCGTTGCTGCTGCATTTTTATATATATATGTATATCATGTATATTCATATGTAGCAGCATAAAAACTTTTGGAATCTTAAAGCTTTCACGCTTTTTTTTTTAAGGTGGCGTGACGCTTGAGCACGCGGAACATTTTGATTTATGTTTGCGGCGACGTCGTTTAGTTTGAATGAAATCTTCTGTCTTTATTAACAGGTGGATCTCAGAGACTATAAAATATACACACATAAAATTTATCATAAAAACTCCTGCAATTCTAAGCAGTTAAATTTTCTTCCAATTTTTGTATCGCCAGTCCAACAAATAGCATTCTGTAGTGGCAATATACGAAAAAGGAAAATCTATTTAAATTCCTTGTTATCGGTGGGAATATAATCATATAATTATAATTGTTTCATGATTTCTTTGGTGCTATCGTTTATTATATCGTTTATCAAATTTCAATTATTACCCACTCCGCAATTGAAGTGGGTAATAATTGCGGATCCGTTAAGGGTCATATTTTCGCCGCAGCTGGACTTTATTGTTGCGATAACGGCGTTAAACATATGTAACCTTCTTCTGACTCAAAGATGTCCCTAATCCTTTCGATGTCCTGAGTGGCAGAGAAGTTAGGTACCTCCTTGCTTAAAAGGTGACATTCCGATGCTGCCGAGTCAACTTACCCTCCCGGAACTTTCTTGCGGTATAGATTGCTGTCTTTTGCCGGGCATTTTTTATTAAATTCTAAAGTTATGTTTTTTGGTGATCCACAAATCACCAGGGTGTGGTCACATACTGGGTCGTATTCATTGTTAGGGGAATTATTATATAAAACTTACACATGTTTTTCTCGAAAATATATTATAGTGTTTAGTTCCATAAGAGATTAAATGTGTTCATACAGTGTGATTTTTATATTCTGCATTTTTAATATGTTCCTATTTCTATTCAATTCTTCTTTATTAAAAATGAACTTGGGTAATTTTTTATTTTTTTTTTGAGAATACTAGACTCTCTGCTAAGTTTTCTACTAACTTCTCAAGTGTATTGAAGGCTAATTAATTCAAATATTGTAGTACTCTTAGGTTAGTTTCTTCTGAATCTAAGTATTTGAAAATGGTGTATTGCGCTTTGCTGAAAAAAATCTTTAGTGATCTGATTGATCAAATCTATCTTTGCTGAAATAATTGTGTGTTCTTTATTTATTTTTCTAGTGATTTTTAAAAATGTAGTAGGACTTCTTAGTAAAAATGGCTCTATATTTTGTCCTTATCTTTTTGGCTTCTTTGGCTATTTTTCAAGTTTCGAGTTGTTTAATTTCTTCCACATCAACGTTATCCATATTTCCTGTTATTGTCTAAATTATTGAGCCTAATCCATTTACAATGCCTCTTTTATCTCTATTGTGTGGCATAACGTTATAAATTTCCCCTAATAAGTTTGCTAGTTTGGGTTTTAGGATATCGGGAAATGGGTATAGGATGGGGTCGACTTGGAGATTCTGTATGGTTGTACTCAATTGCTTAGTGCAGTTTACATAATTATCAATATAGTTATAAAAGCGTCCCCTAGATTTCTGGCGGCGATTCCTTGATCTTCTGAATTTGGTAAGAAAAGGTAGCACCCTGGGGAGAAAGAGGTTTTGGATGATAGGAGTATGGTAGGATATTATTTAGTGGTGTGATCTAAGTAGGTTATTCCTGCTTTGTATGTGCTTTCTTACTAATTTTCGTATCTTGTCTGTGTTGGCTTCGCTGTCCGATTCTATGCGGTATTCGTTAACAGTATTTTGATTTTGGTATTTGATACAACAGTATTTTGATACTCGTTGAGTTTTTGCAGATAATAATGTCTACTATTATAAGTTATTGCCTCGTCGAAATGTGAGTTTGACCTGAGAATAATTCGAAGGGTGTCAGATTTCTTGTAGAATGAAAGACATTGACAGATACGTTAGTATTGTTTCTGCCATTATGTCGTTTTAATAATATTATATTATTTGTTTGGTAATAATATTATATATATTTTCGTGATAGTCGAGCGTAACCTTTTCACAGGTGAATTGCTACTCGACTGTTGGAAAGAGGTAATATGAGGGGTAACATTATATTAGCTTAAAAAATCTTATATAATAAACTGACTGAAGAATGTTTAAGTGCTGTAATGGCGTTAATTGAAGACCTATTAGTCAAACCGTATGCTTGTGCAAATTTTGAGAATATATCAATAATTATATGGTGTTATTGGGATTTATTGTACATATATTTATATGCAGTATATCCAATGGTTTGGAATGACTTGGAAGTTTATTTTAGGTGAGAATCTGCCATATTTCATTGTAATGCATTTATCGAATAATTTGTGCGATCATATCCTTTAATTGGGCGAAATATATATGTCTTTTTAAGTGGACGAATGTTTCTTCAAGCATTCTTTGGATTTAATATTGAGGCGATTAAATTATTGACGGTATCTAAGTCAAATTTAGGTTATGAAATAATTCTCCTAGTTTTGTTAGGGATTGGAGTTATTAATGTTATAGAGGCTTGGGGACCGATTTCGGAGATGGTCTGCATGCTGAATGCATTTAGCGGTTGGATTTCCTTGTGGACTACGTGCGTAACTTCATTTACATTTAGGTTTGGTTCTATTCTACTCAAGGCGTCTACTACGACGTTAAGGGAACTTTTTGTGTGGGTAAGTTCGTACTTATACGTGTATAATACATTTTTCTAACGTATTTATTTTTATGGCCGTTTCTATTGTGGATCTACGTTAGTGGTCAGTTACAATTAGAAATTGTGTTCCGTATGGGTATAGTCTAAAGTGGCCATTTCTTTTCTATTATGGAGTACCGTGTTTCGGTGTGGATACAACGTCCTGCTACTATCCTACTGGTTTGTCGCGGATGTCGGGTCCTTGTGAGAGGACTGCGCCTGAAATTGCGCCTAAAATTGGTTGATTACAGAGTAAAGTTTTACACATTTCAAACGTTTTTACAAACCCTTTCTCTATAACTACCGACTTGTTACCATTTAAGTGTTTCGTTATGGGTTAGTGAGTTTTACTAAATCTTTTATGAATTTCCTGTAATAACCAAGGAGGCCAAGGATGACTTAATTTGTTTGGCGTTCTTTGGGCAGGGGAAATTCTTTATCGCTTATATCTTATTAGAGTTCAGTTTGACTCCTTTTTGGGTCACTATGTGACCAAGGAAGTCAATGCGTAGGAAATTGCATTTAGATGTTTGCATTTTTAAATTAGCTTTTTCGAGTTCGTGGAACACAGATTTCAAGTTTGCAATGTGTTCTGCGAGCGAAAGAAAAAAAATCACTCCTTGGAATGTGGCCGGTGTGTTCTTCAGGAAAATGCAGTCTTACATGTAGCTTTAGGGTCTATATCGATCTGGTGGAACCCGCTGGCTAGGTCGACTGTGGAAAAATATTTCGTTCCATCCATATCCAGTATATCAGTGATATTCGGAATTCATATTCCTGAAATCTTTTACTAGTCTTCATTCTTGTGTCACGTTACTGTCCGGTTTCTTAGGGACGACCCAAACGGGGGCGCTCCAAGGGGAGTGGCTATTTTTAATGATTTTTTGGTCTAAAATTTTGGTTATTTGTTTCTGAATTTCCTGCTTAAGAGCGAAGGGATACTCTATGATTTATGTATTATAAATTGGGATTGAGTTTGTAGTAATGTTGTGTTTAACTACATTCTGAAGGATAGAGATTTATCGTCATTATAATAAGTTTGGGAATGACTTAAATAGTTTGATGAGATGCTGTCGTTCCTCTGTTTGCAAGGATTATTTTTTATCGGATTCGATTGTTACCAGTATAGTAGGAACTGGAACGTTCCTGGCTCGTTTATTTCTCTGAAAATAGGGAGGCTAACACCTTGATTGGCAACGAAGGTATTAAGCGTAGTCTGTATTGTTATGTCCTTTTTAAATTGATATGTATTATTGTCCGGGATCAGTATGAGGTCTATAAATAAAAATATTGAGCCAGTATATATCACAAATTTCAACGTGTGTGTCGAATTAATAGGTGAGTGCAACTTGAGGAATGGGAGGGAAGCTCCATGGGCTTTGTTCAGTAACCGAGCATTTTGGGGAGCTTTAATTTTGGGTTCTAAATATTACATATATAACAATATAAAACAAGCACAGTTCGATTTATAGATATTGATACAATTTATTTAATTGTTTTGGGGTTTTCTACAAATGATATATGTACATTTAATTATTTTTATTTAATTGTTTTGGGGTTTTCTACAAATGATATATGAACATATGTCCTGAGTAGGGTTACGATAATGACGCGGGAGCGCGGCTCAACGCCTGATGCAGCGGAGCGATCGAAAGAACCCGCGAGAGAGCGAGAGCTGATGAGACAGTTTCTTCAGTTCTTCCCTTGACGCCTTCACAGTCGGATCGGTGCAGGTTTCCACTTCCCAGAACTGTCAAAGAAGTTGATTGAGCCGCTCCGCCTCCACAAACAACCGAGCAGAGTTTTTGGGATTGAGGGCAAACCAGGAGTCAAATGAATTTGCCCGACACAAAGCAGCTCGTAAAATAATTCAGCTCCAATTAGCAAATCAACTCGCTGCGGCTGGTGAAAATGAGGATCTGCTAGTTTTACATTGGCGATAATTTTCCATGAGCTGACGTCCAATGCAAAATTGGGCTGAAGGTCAGTGATGTTGGAGGCTACGATCGCAGTTACTTACGCCGAGTAGTCAGAGCACTAGGATTGCCAGCAGACTTGCACAGAAAACTCATCGGTAGAAACCCCTGCGTCACCTATACCGGACACAGAAACCGGAGACCTTATCTTCCGCAGCTGCAGCTGGTTTGCCAGCCTTGAAGTGACTAGATACACCTGCGAACCAGAATCGAACAGCGCTCGGCAGGGCAGTAGAACTCCGGAGCGGTTTTTGTTCGTGACCTCCAACGATCGATCAGTCTCCAAGGCAGATTCACAAAGGCAGGACCGCAACCGTTGAAGCTTCTCGACCCGACTGATGAATGGGTTTGTGTCCACCATGGTCTCGAACAGTGACCGAAACTCAAGCCACTCCGCATAACCTCCACTAAAAGTAGGAAGTGGCAGTGGCGGCAACGCCTGAAAAGTTCAGCCAAACGACGAATCGCAATTGGTGGCAGAAGCTGCAGAAGTGGGCGACAAGAAAAGAGTGAGAGACGCAAACATATATATATAAAAGAAAAATAAATTATTGCCGGGCAAACATCTTTCCGACGGCTGCTTGACCCGACAGGCTTTTTAATTTAAGTAGCCGATTGGTGGGTCGAGGATTCTTGTTGAAAATGTTTTTCATCTTCTACATTGCATAGATGGGTGAAGGGATCTAAATCGGGTTTCGATCATTGCCGAACAGGTTCCAAGAGGAGTTTGGGAAAGAGGTATTGTTAACATTGCCATTATTATTACCTCTGTTGTTAAAATTGTATTTTGTACGGAATAATTGTTATTATTTCGATTGAAAATATTATTTCAAATTTAGGTATTATCATTACGGGAATTGTTAAGCCATGAGCATTTATTATTAAGTAACAAGAACACAAATATACACATAACAAAAACACAAGCACAATAAATATATAAAAAAAGAAAATATTAGGTCAAAGCCTACACAAAGAAGAAAGAACCAAACAAGCAGAGAACAGACAAGTAGCTAAATTTCGAGACCTGCTAGACTCAGGACCACAGATCAATTTGATCACTGAGAGATTAGCATTAATTTTGTCATTAAAATGCCACGATACAAAGCTCCGGATCGACGGCATGGGAGGAAAGCCAAAAATGAGCAGAGCAAAAGTAACTATTCTCGTTAGCTATCTTCACGGGTATTTCAGCCAGCGCATAGAATCCTTTGTTTTTCCCCACATCATAGCTGACCAACCAGCTCATCCACTTACTCATTGTGCATTAAAAATACCCAGTGAGTGAAAGTTAGCAGATCCCCAGATTGATAAACCTGGAAGGGTAGATCTACTAATCGGCACCGAGCACTTTTACCCGCTACTCCTTCCAAATCAGCAGAAGGTCTGAAGATATGGTGTCGTGCTACAGAACACGAAGCTTGGATGGATTGTAGCAGATAGATTTAAATCCGAAACTCAGCCAGCCATAGCTTGTGGTGCCGGCGTCGGTGAAGAAACTGACTCATTGTTTGAAAAGTTTTGGAAGTTAGATAATTTGGACAACCAAACGAAACATCGATCTCCGTCAGAGGTGCATTGTGAGAAACACTTTGTAGAAACTCTGAAAAGAGCAGCAGACGGAAGATTTATTGTGAAACTACCTCTCGCCGTACACCCTTCAGCCCTGGGAGAGTCGAAAGATACTGCCATCAAAAAGTCATTAAAGATCAAGTATCAAGTATGGATCAATCTGGATAATCAGTTCCATCAGCGTGTAACAATCCAGCTAAGGATCTGAAGTACTATAGATTTAAAACAGTCACGTATGAAACCAAACAGCTCCATTTTTGGCCACAAAATCCCTAATCATTTAGCAGTCTGGTCACGGGAAAACTACCCGTTAGGGTCTGAGATGCTTGAATATGAGATCAACGTAGACGTTGGCTTGATGGGTGCTGACTCAGTGGCAGAAAAGTTCAAATCCACAGTGAACTGAATAAAATTCTACTGCCACACGATTTCAAATAACAAAATTGGTGCTGAAATAATGCAGAAGTACTGCTAGGAATACCCAAAGAGGATACCGTGAGCGACATAAAACTGCATGAGACCTTAGACCAATTCAGTGTCAAAACCCTCGACCTCATATGAATGCCCAATAAGAACAATCTTTGTGGACGAACGCAGCGAAGCGAAGCTCTGGTCATCACAAAGCGAGTGGTTTGCTCTGAGTTATCACAAATCTTTGACCCAATTGGTTTGTTTGCGCCAGTTGTCGTAAAGGCAAAGATATTCAAGAAACACCTCTAGGAATTGAAAATAGCTTGGGATGAGGAATTGCCTTAGAACTTCAGTCAGATTGGAGAAACTATCGTTCTGACCTGCAAAATCTAAATAAATTGCAAATTCCAAGGCATATATTTGACGGAAAGGTTCAAGTCACACAAGAACTAAACATTTTCGTGGACGCCTCTTTGCCCTGACTAGAGTTCTAGCAGCAGTCCTAGGCGCATAACTGACACACAGAGTCAGATAAGATCTACGCTTGCCTTTAGACAATGTTTTTGGGATCTTTTGGACTGATTCCTCCATCGTTTTAGGGTGGATCAATGAAACGGCTTCCACTTATCACACGTTTGTGGCAAATCGGAAAGCCAAGATTCAAGAAGTAAAAGAACAGTCTCAATGGTGACATGTATCATCCGCTAACAATTCAGCCGACGTCTGGTCCAGAGGAACAACAAACTCTCAAGTAACAGTATGTGGTTTTATGGAGTATGTGGTTCCCATGGAGCAAAGGAGAACTGGACAAAGATGCCAGGCATTATTTCGACGAGTTTAATTTCGACGAGAAATTAGTCTTGCTCCCATACGATGACACAATTGTAAAAATGATCCTAAGAGAACTACATGAAACCAACATGCGTTGCGCTTCCCAAGCCTTTCGTACCATTGCTTGGCAACAATACTGGATCATCAATTACAAAACAATGGAGAGAAGCATTGAACACAACTGCGTGCGATGTACCAGAGTGATGCAAAAATTAATGAGTCAAATTAGAGCAAATCTACCAGCCGAGTGAGTCAAACAGGCTCGCACGTTCTTTAAATCTGAAGTAGATTTATGCGGCCTCATATGGATTCATCACAAGATTCGAAGCAAACGACCTGACAAAGCCTATATCGCAGTGTTCTGTTGTTTCTTCACGACAGCAATTCATTTCGAGTTGGTAAGCGATCTCACAACAGACGCCTTTTTGGCCGCTCTCCGCCGATTTCTTGGACGTCGAGGTAAGTTCCAATCGCACTATCCTTGGGTGGCCCATGGGAAACTGCGGTGAAATCTGCAAAACGGCTGCTTGTATCAATTACAGCCACGGCGTCTTTGACGTTTGAAGAACTCAACACTGTGGTCGTTGAAGTCGAGGCGATCCTCAATTCATGTCCTATCACTCCCATGTCTTCAGACCCCAGTTACGAATGAGCTTTAACGCCAGGACACTTCTTGATTGGAGAACCTCTAACTGCTCCTCCTGATACCAAGATCATCCCGTGGGGTAAACCATTAATAAAAATATAGGAACTGTTATCACGACTGAAGCACTCCTTTTGGAAACAATGGTCATGTGAGTACCTGCAAGAACTCCAGAATCGGCACAAATGGAAGCATACACCTCCAAATATAGAAAAGGGATTGCTACACCTTATAAAGGAAGACAATGGGAAAAAAGGAATCGTCTCATCTATGCCTGTAATTCTAGCGCTTATGTTGCTATTTCCACTCGCAACTTGGAGCCATACTGGAATGATATAAAGGTACTTTCAGCTGGATTAACGGAGCTCTCACACAAGTGCCAGGAATTGACGAACGTAGCAGCATACAGTTCCATTCTGGACCATTTGAAACATCTTTTTGCAGAGCTTGAGCTTGAGCAGAAAACATCCCAATGCATCACTCTCGGCAATGTAGATCACCATTTAATCTTGCTGGAACATAGATAATTCATTATTCGGTGTACTAGATTCTACGTACGCAGAAGATATGGGCAAAACTATCACAATGGTTAAGGGTAACGAGGACTTCCTCCTACAGCTGTTTCAGACCAGACATCCATTGTGGTCTCCACCATCAATTTAGTGCGAAAAGGAAGTTTGGCTACCAACAAACGCTTAAGATCCCTGAAACAACAGATGATTCTCATAAATATGCAACGAGGGCAGTAGCACATTTGGAATCATTTGTGATTCTCATGGCACAAATACATCTACTTGCAAATGGTTTACAGCGAATGCAAAATGAGATAACTAATGTATTTGCTGATGTTCGCCATAAAACATAATTTCAATTTTAATATCACCTACACAGCATCGAAACCAACTCGACCAATTTCGGGATCCCTTACCACCCAACCAGATCTTACCAGTCGTCATCACTGTATGTGCAAGGCAGTACAACTGATACTCATATGCTCACATGATACTAAAATGCACACCTATAAAAATTGAGCAGCATATTTGTTTCAATTACTTAGGGGCATACAATGTTAATTGCAGAATTCCAGTTATTTAACAACAAGACTGGAACAGAATGTCATAGCAATCCTTTACACTCTAGCATTGGTATGATTAAAAACTCACTAATCTATCCAATGGATCATCGCAACAAAGAACCCAATGGAACTTCAGGCTGTATGCAATGAAGTTTCATTAACTGTCAACATAAAGGGGACTGGTATGCAGAGTTTGTCCACTGATTGCACAACACTCAATGTCAATATAACTTCGTTCGGTCGATTCGTAAATATCCCCGAGCCCACAAGGCCCATAGAAGAAACATCAAAATCCGTCTTACGGGCTCCCACCCAATCACCAAGTATGGACGACACAAAATTAAATATTCTGCATCGGTTATCACCACCAGATATTGGACCAATATCCAATATTATTGGACCACCAGATAACCATGTCGTATACAGCATTGGCCATTTTAGTCATCATTCTGATACTGATGAGCATCCTCATCATGCCAAAACCTAAAGGCACTACAAAAAGGTGAACCCCGGAACATACCCCAAGACAGTGTTTTATGGAGCGGGAGAATATTAAGTCATGAGCATTTATTATTAAGTCAAAAGAACAACAATATACACACAACAAAAACACAAGCGAAATAAATATATAATAAAGAAAATGTTTGGTCATAGCTTACATAAAGAAAAATGAACATTTAAGAAACAAACACTACAGGAACAACAAACTGAAACACAGCAAGAACTGATGACAGTACACTTTAATGCAATTGACAAAATATTCCACAATATTACACTTTTAAATTGTTAATTTATTATTTTTACGTTTTTGCTATATTTTCATTAATTTACCACCTAAGGAATATCCATGTATCTAATTAGCTATAAATATGGAACTATTATATTAATAAAATCAGTCTCAGTATTCTGAACTCACTCAATTCTTCACGTTTTAATTTTTTCAAGTGCAAGATGCGGCATCAAACCAGCAATCGGTTGAGCCTTGAGCAATGGGTACATATTGCTCAAACTTAATCATTACTGATCAACCGAAATTATTGTCGTAATTACACAAGGGACTGTTGTTATTATTATTGTTGCGGTTCTCGTAGTCGTTCCTGCGATAGTTATTGTTATTTTTATTTTTCGTTTGGTATGTATTGTCTCTAGGTCCCTGATTGTATGAATGTCTTGGGTACGGTCAATTTTGGTCTGGCCTGTTGCTGTTAATAGACGTATATCTAACGATACATTGAGATAAGAAGGCCTGCTGTGATCAGCATATTTCATATGATTTTTCGAGACTTATAGGGCATTGTGCCCTAACAATGGAACCAAGTAATACTTTAAGTCAGTCGACGAAAGCGTTTAATCAAATTTCGTCGTACAGTGGGTTTGAGTTATCCGTTTGGGTTGGATTTTTTTTATATTATTTTTTATATTATCCCATTCTAATTTAGCTCCTGCCAGTGTAAGTGCATGGTTGGCATTTCCTTTAATTTTATTGCTGATTGCCCGTAAGAGCAATACGCCATAGGGTATTGGTCTGCGCCCAGAATTAACATATTTATCTCCTCGACACTTTCGATAAAACTTTCTAAGTTCCCTGTCGTACGTAGGCAGTTGGTTGATAAAAGCGAAGAGGTCAGTGGGGTTCAGGGTTGTGGACAAACTGGTCATGGTTCTAATCGTAGGGCTTAATGGTCTACCGGATTTGGTAGGAGTAGGGTGTAATATGCACATAAGCATAAGTATCGAGTATCGAGTATACACTGTGTTCGGTACTTATGTGGCGACAACACTTTGTGCAGCCACAGCAAATCACAATAAAACAAAAACAAACCCAAGTGAGCGCGTAACAAGATCGGCCACTTGTGAATTCGGCTAAGTCAGCATATGCACGCTGACCGCCAGTGTCCTATGCATAAGTGCATAATACTCTCTCTCACTCTAAAGTATTTACGTAAGACAAAGCATGCATGTCCATATGCATAAGCATAAGTATATACATATAAGAAATATATAATGCAGCCGCGCCGCTGCCGGCTAAAGCGGCAGCGCAGTGCGCGCCGAACTTATGTACTTAGGGTAAGAGAACATTTAACTTCAAATAAAAGATTATTATCAAACCTAAATCAAAACGGCACTGACGTGCATGAGTCTTCATCTACAACAACTTATCATCCTTATACAACATGGCGACCGTGACGTGGGTCTAGCAAGACCAGGACCCCAGGATCTCTATCTACAATAAATAAGACAACTGGGCTGGCTGGACAGGCTGAAACAAACTGGCGGAACTAAAAATCTTTTGTAACTGAGTGAGTACAGGGGTATGAGCTCCACAATCACAAAAAAAAAAGACGCAGCGGCATTAAAGAGCGAATCAGACAGAGAAAGTCTGAGATTGTAAGACTCTTATATAAGTCCGAAAACCCACTACCCTGGGAAACTGCAGTGAAACTAACAAGTGAACTCGAACATTTAGAGTCACTGTTAAAGGTGAAGAGCAACCCCTGTCCCTCAGAAAATACAAAAATTAAAATTAACAAAAATACACATCGCCCACAGCCGAAGGAGATACCAAAAAGGAAACGCCGATGTCCACCGGACTGCGAAGGTCCGCTCTTCAGCCCGTATTGCCTGGGCACATGCCAGGCAAAGGAATACATGTCTCAACAGAAAGTCAACAATAAATAATCAATCACGAGAGGCATACCGCCCCTTGTGACAACGTTGGGGCAAGAAGAAGAAGTACGAGAGGCAGGCCGCCCCTTGTACCAACGATAGGAAACACGAAGGGTGAACTGACCGACAGCACTAAAGAGTGCCCAACATTAATTTTAAAATTATTATTGTATATTTGTAATGCCTGACGACAATTGAGTCGACCGGCAAGACGTTTGGCCTGTAAAGCCATTCGGAAACATTAGGTAGGCAAAGAGAGAAATAACTCTCAAAATTTGTAAACTAGTACATATACAAGTATGATATACGGAAATTGAATTTCAAAAAAATTTCTTAAGAAAACATTGATGTCTATAAAGACAAATAAAATAAGTAAATACGAGGAAATAACAGAAGAAAATACAAAAATGTTAGACTTAAAAAGTGTTGACTCGACAGCAAACGTCATTAATAAAGTTGAAGTACAAAATGCTGATCTGAAAGTCCTCACTTTACTAGTAGTAATAATATTAATTATAGTTCTGGTACAGTTGTTTTATAAATTGTATAAGTATCACAACAGATGTATCAAGAAACGCTATCAAAGCCAAGCAAATGACTTGGATAAGATTTGAAATTGCAAAAATGAGGAATGATTAATAAAAAAAAAAAACCGTAAATAAACAAAAATTATATATATATAAATTTACAAAAAAAATCTTCCAACTGGAATCAAGCATACAGTCTTAATAGGCAGCATTTTGACATATGAGCCGGAGTTTTTAAGAGATTCACGGCCATAGTTACAGACACTCTCGTGTCGATTAATGAAGTACAACACAAGTACATTGACAAAATATTATGAATCTGATTAAATTCCAAAAGGCTATGAGTAAATTAACAAAGAGGAATTAAAAAAAAAAAAGGTCTTGGTAAAAGAACCGGACCTAGCTAAAAGGGTTAATTTCATTGTATCATATAGTCCCACGTATATATGTAATTTCGAAAGCATATATACGAGAACACATGATCTAGATTTCTCCCCTTTTGGTGTTAATACCTGGCATAGAAATTCTATGACAGTATTTAACGAGAAATCGGAAGAAATTAACTACTAGGTATTCAAGTACTAAGCCTAGTAATAGAAACAGCTTGCTAGTCCATATTATGGAATGGTCAGAACTTTCTGAACGAATCCTTAATATAAAAATCAGATTTGAAAAAGCATACAAATGCTTAACGCAGAATAGACCAACTCATAAAGACACAGTAAACAGACATGCAATAACCTTAACCGACTGCTTCAATGAAGCTCGAATATTAATATATAATCATAAAGACGTATTAACCGATCAACATTGGTCAGAAACGTCAAGGTTATTGACAAGATTAAGAAATAATCTCCAAAGTATAAAAGAGAAACATAATCTTAATCTAACTGTGCCGTCTATTCTAAATACACCAGTAAAATTTGAGGCTAGTGCAGAAGAAGATATACAAGTCCAAGAACAAGACTTGGCAAATCTTACTATCCCAGCCATTCTAATGTCCAATATAGACTCGGATTCTGATACACATTCAAGTGTATCAAATCTCAAAACAATCACAATGGCCCAATCGAATATTGAGTTCATTAACACGACATCAAAGCTTATACCAGTTTTCGATGGTAAAGCGGAAAATTTAACAAGTTTTCTTGATGCGCTAAACATTGTGGACTCAATAAAAGGTGAACACGAACAATTAGCTGTGTCGATGATAAAGACAAAGCTAAAAGGTGTTGCCAGAAATCTAGTCGGGAGTGAGACTACAATATCTGAAGTCATCTCCAGACTACAAACCAACGTCAAAGGCGAAACTGTAGCAGTATTATCAGCAAAACTGATGAACCTACAGCAGCGCAATAAAACTGCCAATCAATATGTAACAGAGATTGAGCAAATGACGAAGACGTTGGAAAATGCATATATAACTGACGGGTTAACTTTAGAGTTAGCCAGAAGTTATTCCACCCAGCATGCAGTAAAAGCAATGACTAAGAACTGCACAAATGAGAAGGTAAAACTTATCATGGAAGCTGGTAGTTTCTCTACAATGAATGAGGCCATATCGAAATTTGTAAACAGTTGCACAGAAGCAACTGGACAGCAAAATACAGTCCTTTATTTAAAAATTCTTCACAGCGTGGTGGAAACCGCGGACGTGGAAATTTCAGAGGAAACTCGCGTAGTCGTAATAATAATTACAACAACTACATCGGTTCCAATTATAACAATAATTGGCGAGGCCAAAATAGAGGAAACTCAAGAAGCCGTGGCAACTCGAATCGAGGCCACAATAACAACAATACAAATACTAATGTGAGAGTTGCCCAGAGTAATTCGGGAAACCTCCACCCTTCAGATATTCAAAGCCAATAAATGGCACAATCAAAAGCATCAACCTTGATCTAAGTATTTTTGTAAAGATTAATAATCAAAAAACAGGTACAAAACTTACGATGTTAATAGACACGGGTGCAGATATATCTATATTGAAAGAAAATATAGATATATTTGATAATGTAAACAAAGAGGTTACTACCCACATATCGGGTATAGGCGAAGGAACAATAATTTCAAAAGGCTTAGCCTTCGTAGAACTCCAAACAAAAAATTACATAATTCCTCATGACTTTCATTTAGTCGATAAAAATTTCCCAATACCTAGTGATGGCATACTAGGCATAGATTTTATAAAACAATACAATTGCCAAATAGATTTCAACGAAAGTGGCGACTCACTATTTCTTCGTCCAAATAACTTAAATTATCCGATTAGACTGGAAATATTTCATACTTGTGCCAATAACGCCACAGTACTTCCAGCTCGGTCCGAAGTCGTCCGTAAAATACAAATTCCTTCAATAACTAATCACATCTTGATACCAAATCAAGAAATTGAAGAAGGAATTTATATCGCAAACACCCTGTCCGATTATAACCATACTTATGTCCGAATTTTAAACACTACAAATTCAAATAGAATCGTTAATTTAAATAAAATAAAATATGAAAAATTAAACGATTACGAAATATTAAAAAACCCTAATGAAGATAGGAGTAATTTGGTCATGAAACAGCTAATCAAAAATTTTCCACCATTGTTCAAAAGCCAACTAAAAGATCTATGTACCAGATATACAGATATTTTCGGACTAGAAACCGAATCAATTACTACAAATAATTTTTATAAACAGAGGCTTAGATTAAAGGATGATGAACCCATATATATTAAGAATTATAGAAGTCCTCATAGCCAAGTACAGGAAATACAAGCCCAAGTACAAAAACTAATAAATGATAAAATAGTTGAACCTTCAGTGTCAGAATACAATAGCCCACTACTTTTAGTCCCGAAGAAGTCTCTTCCGGGCTCAGAAAATAAAAAATGGCGATTGGTAATCGACTATCGTCAAATTAATAAGAAGCTATTGTCTGATAAATTTCCACTACCTAGGATAGATGATATTCTAGATCAACTAGGTAGAGCAAAGTACTTTTCATGTCTTGACTTAATGTCAGGATTTCATCAAATTGAACTCGAAAAAAGTTCAAGAAATATAACGTCGTTTTCAACGAGCAATGGCTCATATCGCTTCACGCGATTACCTTTCGGCTTAAAAATAGCCCCTAACTCATTCCAAAGAATGATGACAATAGCATTCTCTGGTTTACAACCATCACAAGCATTTCTTTATATGGATGATCTAATAGTAATAGGTTGTTCCGAGAAACATATGGTCAAAAACTTAACTGATGTTTTTGACAAATGTAGAGAATACAATCTAAAGCTACATCCAGAAAAATGTTCATTTTTCATGCATGAAGTCACATTCTTGGGACACAAGTGCACTGATAAAGGAATCTTGCCCGATGATAAAAAATACGAGGCCATTAAAAATTATCCTGTCCCACATGATGCGGATAGTGCAAGACGCTTTGTTGCATTTTGCAACTACTATCGACGTTTTATTAAAAACTTTGCTGAATATTCACGTCACATAACAAGATTATGTAAAAAAGGCGTACAGTTTGAATGGACACCAGAATGTCAAAATGCTTTCGATCATTTAAAAACGGCATTGATGCATCCAACCTTGTTACAATATCCAGACTTCACTAAGGAATTCTATATAATAACAGATGCAAGTAAGCAAGCGTGTGGAGCGGTTTTAACTCAAAACCAAAACGGACTCCAACTTCCCATTGCATATGCATCAAGATCCTTTACCAAAGGAGAAAGTAACAAGAGTACTACTGAACAAGAGCTAGCAGCTATTCACTGGGCAATAACTCATTTTCGACCATATATTTATGGTAATCATTTCACAGTAAGAACGGATCATAGACCACTTACATATCTATTCTCAATGATCAATCCGAGTTCTAAACTTACTCGTATGAGGCTTGAATTAGAGGAATATAATTTTACGGTAGAATATCTGAAGGGCAAAGATAATCATGTAGCAGATGCGTTATCGAGAATAACCATCCAAGACCTTAAAGACATACAAAATAAAATCCTGAAAGTCACTACCAGGTACCAAAGTAGACAGAATTTCTGCGCAGAAAATAAAAACGTAGAATTGCCAAGGCAATCTACAGAAAAAGCTTCTCAGCCCAACGTATACAACGTCATAAACAATGACGAAGTACGAAAAGTAGTGACCTTGCATATAAAAGATTCACTATGTTCCCTTAAACATGGTAAGAAAATTATTGCAAGAATAGATATTGGTGATATATATATAAATGGAAATATTGATTTAGGTCAACTATTTCCAAGGCTCGAGAAAGAAGCCGGTATATTACAAATAAGCCAATTAAAAATAGCACCGTGGGAAAATATCTTTGATAACATTTCAATAGATACTTTCAAAAATATGGGCAATAAGATATTGAAATCATTAAGAGTAGCGCTACTCAACCCGGTGACTATAATAAATAATGAAAAAGAAATAGAAGCTATACTGTCTAAATTTCACGACAATCCAACACAAGGAGGTCACACTGGCATAACAAAAACCTTGGCTAAGATTAAAAGATACTATTATTGGACAGGTATGACTCGATATATTACTGAGTACATACGAAAATGTCCCAAATGCCAAAAATCCAAAGTGACGAGAAATATAAAAACTCCTTTAACTATTACAGATACACCTGTACTTGCCTTTGACAGGGTTATAGTAGACACGATTGGTCCACTACCCAGGTCAGAAAATGGTAACGAATACGCAGTCACATTAATTTGTGACTTAACTAAATATCTAGTAGCGATTCCAATACCAAATAAAAATGCTAATACAGTAGCAAAGGCAATATTTGAACATTTTATTCTGAAGTACGGTCCAATGAAGACGTTCATTACGGACATGGGAACAGAATATAAAAATTCAATTATAAATGATTTGTGCAAGTATTTAAAGATTAATAATATAACATCTACTGCACACCACCACCAGACCGTTGGAACAGTCGAAAGAAGTCACAGAACCTTCAATGAATATATACGATCTTATATATCAGCTGATAAAACTGATTGGGACGTATGGATTCAATATTTCGTATACTGTTTCAACACGACCCCATCTATGGCACACAACTATTGTCCATATGAATTAGTTTTTGGTAAATTGCATAATTTACCAGACGATTTTAGTACTATAAATAGAATAGATCCTTTATATAACGTAGACGATTACGCTAAAGAAGTCAAGTTTAGATTAGAATCAGCCTATAAAAGAGCAAGAATAATGCTCGACAAATATAAGGCAAAGAGTAAAGAAAATTATGATCAAAAGGCTATAGATTTTGAACTACGAATAGGAGATAAAGTTCTATTAAAAAACGAAACTGGCCATAAATTGGACCCAGTATATTTAGGACCCTATACAATAGTTAAAATAGAAGACAGAGATAACGTCGTAATTAAAAATGAGAAAAACAAAACCCAGAAGGTTCATAAGGATAGGTTAAAAATATTCAATTAAAATATATATGTATAAAAAAAAACAAAAACCGGCTTGATCAACCCAAAAAAAAAAAATAAAATAAAATAAAAAAAATAAAATAAAATAAAATAATAATAATAAAAATAAAAAAAAATAATATATAAATATATAAAAAAAAAAGTATATATATATAATTACTTTATTATTTACATTAAAAATATATAAAACTGCGTTTTTAAACAAAAAAAAATTAAATCAAATTTTATATTTCAATTTCAAATTTTAATAAAAAAAAAAAGATAAAGTTTAATCAAAGTAATTCTTTTCAATATTTCAATTTTAAATCTGAAAACATTTAAAAACAATAAATTAAATAACTCCACTATATTACGTTATTTTCAAAAGGAGGGAGATGTAATATGCACATAAGCATAAGTATCGAGTATCGAGTATACACTGTGTTCGGTACTTATGTGGCGACAACACTTTGTGCAGCCACAGCAAATCACAATAAAACAAAAACAAACCCAAGTGAGCGCGTAACAAGATCGGCCACTTGTGAATTCGGCTAAGTCAGCATATGCACGCTGACCGCCAGTGTCCTATGCATAAGTGCATAATACTCTCTCTCACTCTAAAGTATTTACGTAAGACAAAGCATGCATGTCCATATGCATAAGCATAAGTATATACATATAAGAAATATATAATGCAGCCGCGCCGCTGCCGGCTAAAGCGGCAGCGCAGTGCGCGCCGAACTTATGTACTTAGGGTAAGAGAACATTTAACTTCAAATAAAAGATTATTATCAAACCTAAATCAAAACGGCACTGACGTGCATGAGTCTTCATCTACAACAACTTATCATCCTTATACAACATGGCGACCGTGACGTATATAAGGGTCTAGCAAGACCAGGACCCCAGGATCTCTATCTACAATAAATAAGACAACTGGGCTGGCTGGACAGGCTGAAACAAACTGGCGGAACTAAAAATCTTTTGTAACTGAGTGAGTACAGGGGTATGAGCTCCACAATCACAAAAAAAAAAAGACGCAGCGGCATTAAAGAGCGAATCAGACAGAGAAAGTCTGAGATTGTAAGACTCTTATATAAGTCCGAAAACCCACTACCCTGGGAAACTGCAGTGAAACTAACAAGTGAACTCGAACATTTAGAGTCACTGTTAAAGGTGAAGAGCAACCCCTGTCCCTCAGAAAATACAAAAATTAAAATTAACAAAAATACACATCGCCCACAGCCGAAGGAGATACCAAAAAGGAAACGCCGATGTCCACCGGACTGCGAAGGTCCGCTCTTCAGCCCGTATTGCCTGGGCACATGCCAGGCAAAGGAATACATGTCTCAACAGAAAGTCAACAATAAATAATCAATCACGAGAGGCATACCGCCCCTTGTGACAACGTTGGGGCAAGAAGAAGAAGTACGAGAGGCAGGCCGCCCCTTGTACCAACGATAGGAAACACGAAGGGTGAACTGACCGACAGCACTAAAGAGTGCCCAATACTAATTTTAAAATTATTATTGTATATTTGTAATGCCTGACGACAATTGAGTCGACCGGCAAGACGTTTGGCCTGTAAAGCCATTCGGAAACATTAGGTAGGCAAAGAGAGAAATAACTCTCAAAATTTGTAAACTAGTACATATACAAGTATGATATACGGAAATTGAATTTTTTTTAAGAAAAAAATTTTTAAGAAAACATTGATGTCTATAAAGACAAATAAAATAAGTAAATACGAGGAAATAACAGAAGAAAATACAAAAATGTTAGACTTAAAAAGTATTGACTCGACAGCAAACGTCATTAATAAAGTTGAAGTACAAAATGCTGATCTGAAAGTCCTCACTTTACTAGTAGTAATAATATTAATTATAGTTCTGGTACAGTTGTTTTATAAATTGTATAAGTATCACAACAGATGTATCAAGAAACGC
Source organism: Drosophila atripex (assembly GCA_035045925.1). Lineage (NCBI taxonomy): Eukaryota > Metazoa > Arthropoda > Insecta > Diptera > Drosophilidae > Drosophila > Drosophila atripex. The sequence goes on from JAWNOP010000054.1 coordinate 112,683, forward strand.
TATCAAAGCCAAGCAAATGACTTGGATAAGATTTGAAATTGCAAAAATGAGGAATGATTAATAATAAAAAAAAAAACCGTAAATAAACAAAAATTATATATATATAAATTTACAAAAAAAAATCTTCCAACTGGAATCAAGCATACAGTCTTAATAGGCAGCATTTTGACATATGAGCCGGAGTTTTTAAGAGATTCACGGCCATAGTTACAGACACTCTCGTGTCGATTAATGAAGTACAACACAAGTACATTGACAAAATATTATGAATCTGATTAAATTCCAAAAGGCTATGAGTAAATTAACAAAGAGGAATTTAAAAAAAAAGGTCTTGGTAAAAGAACCGGACCTAGCTAAAAGGGTTAATTTCATTGTATCATATAGTCCCACGTATATATGTAATTTCGAAAGCATATATACGAGAACACATGATCTAGATTTCTCCCCTTTTGGTGTTAATACCTGGCATAGAAATTCTATGACAGTATTTAACGAGAAATCGGAAGAAATTAACTACTAGGTATTCAAGTACTAAGCCTAGTAATAGAAACAGCTTGCTAGTCCATATTATGGAATGGTCAGAACTTTCTGAACGAATCCTTAATATAAAAATTAGATTTGAAAAAGCATACAAATGCTTAACGCAGAATAGATCAACTCATAAAGACATAGTAAACAGACATGCAATAACCTTAACCGACTGCTTCAATGAAGCTCGAATATTAATATATAATCATAAAGACGTATTAACCGATCAACATTGGTCAGAAACGTCAAGGTTATTGACAAGATTAAGAAATAATCTCCAAAGTATAAAACAGAAACATAATCTTAATCTAACTGTGCCGTCTATTCTAAATACACCAGTAAAATTTGAGGCTAGTGCAGAAGAAGATATACAAGTCCAAGAACAAGACTTGGCAAATCTTACTATCCCAGCCATTCTAATGTCCAATATAGACTCGGATTCTGATACACATTCAAGTGTATCAAATCTCAAAACAATCACAATGGCCCAATCGAATATTGAGTTCATTAACACGACATCAAAGCTTATACCAGTTTTCGATGGTAAAGCGGAAAATTTAACAAGTTTTCTTGATGCGCTAAACATTGTGGACTCAATAAAAGGTGAACACGAACAATTAGCTGTGTCGATGATAAAGACAAAGCTAAAAGGTGTTGCCAAAAATCTAGTCGGGAGTGGTACTACAATATCTGAAGTCATCTCCAGACTACAAACCAACGTCAAATGCGAAACTGTAGCAGTATTATCAGCAAAACTGATGAACCTACAGCAGCGCAATAAAACTGCCAATCAATATGTAACAGAGATTGAGCAAATGACGAAGACGTTGGAAAATGCATATATAACTGACGGGTTAACTTTAGAGTTAGCCAGAAGTTATTCCACCCAGCATGCAGTAAAAGCAATGACTAAGAACTGCACAAATGAGAAGGTAAAACTTATCATGGAAGCTGGTAGTTTCTCTACAATGAATGAGGCCATATCGAAATTTGTAAACAGTTGCACAGAAGCAACTGGACAGCAAAATACAGTCCTTTATTTAAAAAATTCTTCACAGCGTGGTGGAAACCGCGGACGTGGAAATTTCAGAGGAAACTCGCGTAGTCGTAATAATAATTACAACAACTACATCGGTTCCAATTATAACAATAATTGGCGAGGCCAAAATAGAGGAAACTCAAGAAGCCGTGGCAACTCGAATCGAGGCCACAATAACAACAATACAAATACTAATGTGAGAGTTGCCCAGAGTAATTCGGGAAACCTCCACCCTTCAGATATTCAAAGCCAATAAATGGCACAATCAAAAGCATCAACCTTGATCTAAGTATTTTTGTAAAGATTAATAATCAAAAAACAGGTACAAAACTTACGATGTTAATAGACACTGGTGCAGATATATCTATATTGAAAGAAAATATAGATATATTTGATAATGTAAACAAAGAGGTTACTACCCACATATCGGGTATAGGCGAAGGAACAATAATTTCAAAAGGCTTAGCCTTCGTAGAACTCCAAACAAAAAATTACATAATTCCTCATGACTTTCATTTAGTCGATAAAAATTTCCCAATACCTAGTGATGGCATACTAGGCATAGATTTTATAAAACAATACAATTGCCAAATAGATTTCAACGAAAGTGGCGACTCACTATTTCTTCGTCCAAATAACTTAAATTATCCGATTAGACTGGAAATATTTCATACTTGTGCCAATAATGCCACAGTACTTCCAGCTCGGTCCGAAGTCGTCCGTAAAATACAAATTCCTTCAATAACTAATCACATCTTGATACCAAATCAAGAAATTGAAGAAGGAATTTATATCGCAAACACCCTGTCCGATTATAACCATACTTATGTCCGAATTTTAAACACGACAAATTCCAATAGAATCGTTAATTTAAATAAAATAAAATATGAAAAATTAAACGATTACGAAATATTAAAAAACTCTAATGAAGATAGGAGTAATTTAGTCATGAAACAACTAATCAAAAATTTTCCACCATTGTTCAAAAGCCAACTAAAAGATCTATGTACCAGATATACAGATATTTTCGGACTAGAAACCGAATCAATTACTACAAATAATTTTTATAAACAGAGGCTTAGATTAAAGGATGACAACATCTATATATTAAGAATTATAGAAGTCCTCATAGCCAAGTACAGGAAATACAAGCCCAAGTACAAAAACTAATAAATGATAAAATAGTTGAACCTTCAGTGTCAGAATACAATAGCCCACTACTTTTAGTCCCGAAGAAGTCTCTTCCGGGCTCAGAAAATAAAAAATGGCGATTGGTAATCGACTATCGTCAAATTAATAAGAAGCTATTGTCTGATAAATTTCCACTACCTAGGATAGATGATATTCTAGATCAACTAGGTAGAGCAAAGTACTTTTCATGTCTTGACTTAATGTCAGGATTTCATCAAATTGAACTTGAAAAAAGTTCAAGAAATATAACGACGTTTTCAACGAGCAATGGCTCATATCGCTTCACGCGATTACCTTTCGGCTTAAAAATAGCCCCTAACTCATTCCAAAGAATGATGACAATAGCATTCTCTGGTTTACAACCATCACAAGCATTTCTTTATATGGATGATCTAATAGTAATAGGTTGTTCCGAGAAACATATGGTCAAAAACTTAACTGATGTTTTTGACAAATGTAGAGAATACAATCTAAAGCTACATCCAGAAAAATGTTCATTCTTCATGCATGAAGTCACATTCTTGGGACACAAGTGCACTGATAAAGGAATCTTGCCCGATGATAAAAAATACGAGGCCATTAAAAATTATCCTGTCCCACATGATGCGGATAGTGCAAGACGCTTTGTTGCATTTTGCAACTACTATCGACGTTTTATTAAAACTTTGCTGATTATTCACGTCACATAACAAGATTATGTAAAAAAGGCGTACAGTTTGAATGGACATCAGAATGTCAGAATGCTTTCGATCATTTAAAAACGGCATTGATGCATCCAACCTTGTTACAATATCCAGACTTCACTAAGGAATTCTGTATAATAACAGATGCAAGTAATCAAGCGTGTGGAGCGGTTTTAACTCAAAACCAAAACGGACTCCAACTTCCCATTGCATACGCATCAAGATCCTTTACCAAAGGAGAAAGTAACAAGAGTACTACTGAACAAGAGCTAGCAGCTATTCACTGGGCAATAACTCATTTTCGACCATATATTTATGGTTATCATTTCACAGTAAGAACGGATCATAGACCACTTACATATCTATTCTCAATGATCAATCCGAGTTCTAAACTTACTCGTATGAGGCTTGAATTAGCGGAATATAATTTTACGGTAGAATATCTGAAGGGCAAAGATAATCATGTAGCGGATGCGTTATCGAGAATAACCATCCAAGACTTTAAAGACATACAAAATAAAATCCTGAAAGTCACTACCAGGTACCAAAGTAGACAGAATTTCTGCGCAGAAAATAAAAACGTAGAATTGCCAAGGCAATCTACAGAAAAAGCTTCTCAGCCCAACGTATACAACGTCATAAACAATGACGAAGTACGAAAAGTAGTGACCTTGCATATAAAAGATTCACTATGTTCCCTTAAACATGGTAAGAAAATTATTGCAAGAATAGATATTGGTGATATATATATAAATGGAAATATTGATTTAGGTCAACTATTTCCAAGGCTCGAGAAAGAAGCCGGTATATTACAAATAAGCCAATTAAAATTAGCACGGTGGGAAAATATCTTTGATGACATTTCAATAGATACTTTCAAAAATATGGGCAATAAGATATTGAAAACATTGAGAGTAGCGCTACTCTACCCGGTGACTATAATAAATAATTAAAAAGAAATAGAAGCTATACTGTCTAAATTTCACGACAATCCAACACAAGGAGGTGACACTGGCATAACAAAAACCTTGGCTAAGATTAAAAGATACTATTATTGGACAGATATGACTCGATATATTACTGAGTACATACGAAAATGTCCCAAATGCCAAAAATCCAAAGTGACGAGAAATATAAAAACTCCTTTAACTATTACAGATACACCTGTACTTGCCTTTGACAGGGTTATAGTAGACACGATTGGTCCACTACCCAGGTCAGAAAATGGTAACGAATACGCAGTCACATTAATTTGTGACTTAACTAAATATCTAGTAGCGATTCCAATACCAAATAAAAATGCTAATACAGTAGCAAAGGCAATATTTGAACATTTTATTCTGAAGTACGGTCCAATGAAGACGTTCATTACGGACATGGGAACAGAATATAAAAATTCAATTATAAATGATTTGTGCAAGTATTTAAAGATTAATAATATAACATCTACTGCACACCACCACCAGACCGTTGGAACAGTCGAAAGAAGTCACAGAACCTTCAATGAATATATACGATCTTATATATCAGCTGATAAAACTGATTGGGACGTATGGATTCAATATTTCGTATACTGCTTCAACACGACCCCATCTATGGCACACAACTATTGTCCATATGAATTAGTTTTTGGTTAATTGCATAATCTACCAGACGATTTTAGTACTATAAATAGAATAGATCCTTTATATAACGTAGACGATTACGCTAAAGAAGTTAAGTTTAGATTAGAATCAGCCTATAAAAGAGCAAGAATAATGCTCGACAAATATAAGGCAAAGAGTAAAGAAAATTATGATCAAAAGGCTATAGATTTTGAACTACGAATAGGAGATAAAGTTCTATTAAAAAACGAAACTGGCCATAAATTGGACCCAGTATATTTAGGACCCTATACAATAGTTAAAATAGAAGACAGAGATAACGTCGTAATTAAAAATGAGAAAAACAAAACCCAGAAGGTTCATAAGGATAGGTTAAAAATATTCAATTAAAATATATATGTATAAAAAAAAACAAAAACCGGCTTGATCAACCCAAAAAAAAAAAAAAAAAAAATAAAATAAAATAAAAATAAAATAATAATAATAAAAAATAAAAAAAATAATAATATATAAATATATAAAAAAAAAGTATATATATATAATTACTTTATTATTTACATTAAAAATATATAAAACTGCGTTTTTAAACAAAAAAAAATTAAATCAAATTTTATATTTCAATTTCAAATTTTAATAAAAAAAAAGATAAAGTTTAATCAAAGTAATTCTTTTCAATATTTCAATTTTAAATCTGAAAACATTTAAAAACAATAAATTAAATAACTCCACTATATTACGTTATTTTCAAAAGGAGGGAGATGTAATATGCACATAAGCATAAGTATCGAGTATCGAGTATACACTGTGTTCGGTACTTATGTGGCGACAACACTTTGTGCAGCCACAGCAAATCACAATAAAACAAAAACAAACCCAAGTGAGCGCGTAACAAGATCGGCCACTTGTGAATTCGGCTAAGTCAGCATATGCACGCTGACCGCCAGTGTCCTATGCATAAGTGCATAATACTCTCTCTCACTCTAAAGTATTTACGTAAGACAAAGCATGCATGTCCATATTCATAAGCATAAGTATATACATATAAGAAATATATAATGCAGCCGCGCCGCTGCCGGCTAAACCGGCAGCGCAGTGCGCGCCGAACTTATGTACTTAGGGTAAGAGAACA